>MU227962.1:249852-260472 GCA_018584345.1 Thuja plicata | reverse complement strand
AAAAAACCCCAGCACTCCAAAACCTGCACAATGTATTGATCCAAAACTATTACAGTTACAATACACTTGCAATGCAAGTTCTTTCAGAAGATTTCAAAACCCTTGAAGACAAATCACGACAGCATAAACCGTTCCAACAATACACTCATTGAATCTTCCTAACATGGCTCTTACGTGTCATAGGAATTCGTCATAACCGTTTTAGCCATGATCTCCTTACACACAATTCAAGATGCCGACACATCAACATTATTTGCAAGAAATACATTTTACAAAACAAATAATAAGAATAGGAATTATCCAAGGTTGAGACACCTTATTCCTAACAGTGTGCTATTCATCTACTCAATCCTTCTGCCATGATGATAAATAGGAAAGGTGATAAGGATTCATCCTGTCTGATTCCCTGGGATGAAGAGAAAAAACCACATGGATATCCATTCACAAGTATTGAAATTTTTTTCCCTTTGACACAAACAAGGATCCATTTAACCCATTTTTTTTTAAAACCCAACTGTTGCATTACTCTACCTAGAAAAGGCCAGTTCACCCTATCGTAGGCCTTCATCATATCCAATTTTAGTACCATCTCTTGAAGACCTTGTACCTTAATCAAGTGTAGTACCTCATGTTCTATCAGGGCTCCCTCCATTGTATCCTTCCCCAGGAGAAAGCCCCCTTGCTGATCAGAGATAATTTTTGGGATGATCTTCCCTAATCGAACAACAATTGATTTTTTGATTTAATCTTGTATATAGTGTTGCAAAGAGAAATTGGTCTAAAATCTGCAAAATTTGAAGGATAAGGGCACTTGGGGATAAGAGTGATAAATCTAATGTTGAACGACCTGAACATGCATGAGTGTTTCTTGGACTCCTCAACTGCGCAAATAATATCCTCCCCCATGAATTCCCAACATTTTTAAAAAAAGAGTGGAGTTAAACCGTCTGGTCCAGGAGCCTTATCTGCCTCCATAGAGAAAACATAAGCTTTCACTTCCTCTAGAGTGAAGGGCTGCAATAGAAAATTATTATCAACCTCTGAAACTAGACGTGGGATGTAGTTCAGAGGGACTAGCTAAGAGGGAGGGGCATCCACTTTCGATGGCTTCCTTAGAAGATCTTCAAAAAAACTGACTGCTTCATTTTGAATATCCTTATTACTGTTGAGGAGGTTCCCATTAGAGTCTTTAATTTGGAAGATGGCATTCTTTTGTCTTCTTACTTTAGCCAAAACATGGAAGAAACTAGTATTCATGTCACCTTCTCCGAGCCAAAGTTCACGAGACCTTTGCCTCCAATATGTCTCCTCCCTTAGAAGGACTTCATCTAATTTATCCTTCAGTTCCTTTTGTGTATCATAAACTTGGTGATTCATACCATGCTGAAGGATGTGTTCATTCTATCCCTCTAGTTGTTTCTGAAGATCCAACTTTTCAGAAAAAATGTTCCCAAAGCTGCAATGGTTCCATTCCTTAATTTTAGCCTTCATAAACACCAATTTCTGAGACATTTGGGACATCTTATAACCTTTTTCAACTGGACATTGAGCCCACTATTATTTAAGTAAAGAAAGGAAGTCCTTGTCCCGAAACCACATTCGCTCAATTTTTAAATATGACTTTGGTTTGAAGGATATTGGATCACATTTGATTTCCAAACTCACCCCATAGTCATCTGATCCTGGTAGATGCAGAATACTTGATGGGAAACAACCTTGCTCCAATACCCAATGAGAGTTTAGTAAAAATCTGTTTAGTTTGAATCCTACATACTGATCACCTTTTCTCATGTTAGACCAAGTAATCTTTCCATTTGTTGGAATATTGTTGTAGAGAGCATTTCCCTTGACAAACTCCCTAAGATCCTTTGTAACCTTAAAGGAAGGATCTAATACCCCTACTTTATCCTTATCCCCTAGGGTAGCATTAAAATCTCCCCCCAAAATGATCTTAGAATAACCTAGGATTGAAATAAGCTGAGACAAGATACCCCATAATCATTGTTTACTAACAACTGGGACTGGGCCATAAATATTAATGAAAAATAAGGAAATGGAAAAGACCGAAACTTCCATCAATAACCAATTAGCATTTGAACTAACCAGTTGCACTGTACACTTGTTTGGTTTCCAAAGAATGGCTAGACCACCTAAAGCACCAATAGAGGGCATATGAAAGAAAGCCCATTCTTTCCACGAGCCAAAAAGTTTATCCCCTTTTTCTTGAGAGAGTTTGGTCTCTTGCAAGAGAATAATATATGCCCTACTTACCAGGATTTGATCCTTGATAAGACAAAACTTGTTAGAGGCATTAATGCCTCTAACATTACAAGTTATGATCCTCATTGGTGCCTCGGAGAGCCATTGGCTCTCCCTCCCTGCTTCAAATGTTTGACTATTGAGGCGACAACCTCCTCCTTAGATTTCCTATAGAGTTTGGAATATGGGAGAGTTAATTGTACTCTAGCAGCTATTTCCTCATCTCTTTTATTACCTTTAGGTGGGCGGCCCCTAGACCTCTTCAAAGGTGAAAAAACTTGGTTTTATCAATGTCTGCATCAGTCTATACTATGGACCAATGATTGGGAGGGGGATTTTTTTGCATAGGATTATTAGCCTCTGATCAATATGCCATGATATAGTCATAATCTGGCTCCTCATGCTGGGTTATCTCATCAAAGTTTTTGTCTGCCACCCCCAATATCAAAGTATCCACAAAACCTTCCTAATTTGCCTTTGTGAGACCATCTAGTTTGGCTTCTTTGGTGGCAAAGTGAATCCTCTAAGGATCCCCTTCGTTCTCCTTAGCACTTGATGGATAGCTATGTTTAGCCTTGTTGGGATCAGAGTGTCAGTTTCCAGATGTGCCTGTAGGTAAGTTAGTATCAATCCCTTGAAGAATAGATTGTTGCACATTTTTTCTAACAGTGGAGATAGGAGAAACCCCATCACGACGTTGAGCCAAGGGTAGAGGGCTCTTCTCTAGGGTAGAGGTCCATTCAGGCTCATAATCCAAGTCACGACCAACAATTTCCAAATTCTCCCGAGGAGGCGAGACATTCTGAAAGGGATTTAAACCTGAAAAAATGTCATCATGCATCGATATGGTGGTTTGATCAACTGATATGTGTTTTCCAACCCATAATATTTGTAGCTCACAATTTTGAAATCCATTTTCACCCATAAGAGGTGCGGACCCTTGCAGATCACATTCCATGACTGAACCAGGTAAAAGTGAGGTATGAAGAGCACGACAACACTAATCATCTAAGATATGGGATTGAAATTCCACATCACCAACACCCTGGTGGCACTCCTTAGAAGAGGAGGTTAGCTGGTCTCCCTTGACAAATTCAAGATCCCCTAGAATTGTTAGGGGCACCTCCACCAATTCATCAAAGACCACTACAGCCAACTTATCCTGATTCTCCACTGAACTAATCGACGTCCCAAACTTGCCATAGGACCCGATAACCCTTTGAAGAATTAGGTCCCGAGGTGAATGATGGGGCAATAATTTATCTCTATTTTATATTAATTTTATGCTCTGTTTTAAGACATTTCCAAAACACTTGTGAAACTTTTAAGTACTTTAACTTATGATCATGCTATAAGGAGAGACAAAACCACCAAAACCTATGGGTAGATAGTAGTGACATACTTTGTTAAATATTATATATATGCCGCAGTATTTTATATAATTGTTTGAATGTATTTCCTAACATTTGGATTAAGTTTAATAGTTGACTTGAATGTATATGCATGCGCTACTAATCTGCCAGGAAAGAGGAGCGGCTTCAGAGTGGATCGCCAACATTGATGAGGAAACAATGAAGTCCCAGCTGCGATAAGGAGAACCATTATAACACAACGGGACATGCCTACTAAATTGAAGGAACTATCATTTCAGGGAATATAGGAACACAACTTATATATGATATATTTTCTTTGTGTTCAAATACTATGTTGAAGTGGTTATCCAGTCTTTATGATATTCTATTTTGGGTTGTTACATTCTCCTTTCTTTATGACGTGAATCAGTCAGACCTTATCTTTCTATTTTAAATAAATATCAATCCTATATATAAGGGAGAGTTGTTAGATTGTATTTTTTTTAGTTTTGGATGATATAATTGTTGTAATTAGAAGAAAAGTTACTCTTTTTAGTTCCGTGCATTGTTTCACCATGATGTAATCAATTTTCTAGAAATATAATGGAATGATTTTGAGTTATATTCTGTGTTAGTAGTTAGCAGAAGTCGACAAAGGGGGCCCACTTGGAAGGTGGATATCAGTAGATTAGGTTAAGTTGATTTAAACATTTACAAAATTTCAAGTAGAATTTACTGTTTCCTCCTGCAACATTAGCTCATGTATATTCCCGCAGCACCTATAGGGATAATTATAGTGAATGCTTTGGGTTGACAGAATAGGTTAAAGTTGAGCTTACGATTTTCAGCATTAATTTCATTAAGTAGTGTGTGTTTACTTTCCTGCAATAATAGCGCTAGTCTATTTCATGTATTTTTCCTTCCTGCACCTTAAGTGATATGACTCTTTGAGAGACTTAGTGCACAAATCATGTTGTCCCATTTCAAGTATAGATCCCTGGGTTGACAATTCAAATGCACTTTGTGATAGGGAAAATAATCTTTAGTTTGAATACACTATTCATAAGAGAAGATTTGACATGATTATTATTACCTATTGTGGGGCTGTTCAATTTTGGCGCTGTTGTCTAGGATAATGTCAAGCTGAGAACCTTATTGAGTCATTTTTTCATTTTTTAGATAGTTTCCTAATTCCTAGATAGTAGTTTGCAGTCCTGAACTTGATTCACAAGTTTACATAATTACTTGCATGCATCGAATAGGAAGAAGACAAGATGACCATGAAAAATTCCTCCTAAGGGAATCTATTAATCTGAATGAAAAATTTTAAGAAGTTAAATTAACTTTTGTTGACGCAAGTCCTGAATTTCCTGCAACACCTTCATCTGAAGAAGACCCTTTTGATCCAGTTGACATTTGACCTTTTGCTGAAATTTTGGCCAGTTTTCTTGACGATTCCACTCCAAGTGCCCCTGTCATTCATAATCCATTGGCTAATATTACTTTCCAGCAGCAGAATCATTTCCACATACCTCCAGCAATGGCACAACCTACCTTTCTATTTCCTCTTCCTAGCCTTATAAATAATGCTAACCTCAAAAACATTCCCACTGCTGCACTTCCAAAGTTCTATGGTCTAATAACTGAAGACTCGGATACCTTTTTGTTTGAGTTTGACATTCTTTGTCGAAGCTTTGACTGCAACATTGATTGTCACAAAATCAAGTTGTTTCTAGCAACATTGAAGGAGTCGGCTCTAAGATGTTTTATGGGATTAAAAGTTGATGCAACAACTAACTGGGATGAGATGCAGACTTTGTTTCTGCAAAAATACAAGGAGTATTGTAAGGGGGGTGACTTAAGAGGAGATGAAATTTTTTGAATGTCATAGAAGGAAGACGAAACTCTGGAAGATTACATTTCATGCTTCTTGTACAACTTGCAGAAGAATCCACAACATGTGCTAGAGAAGGATTCACAAAAGCTCTTTTTCTTGAGAGGAGTAAATGAAAACTTCCTTGAAGCACTGGACCTTATGGTTGGAGGAGATATATCTCAATCTTCTTGGAATGATCTTAAGAAAATATACTTCAATTATTCAAGATCAACCGTAAAGAAGGGCAGAGGATTTCAATCCACACTTGCTAAGGGGACTAGCTCGGGCATTTCTAAGATAAAAATCTCGAACACGTTGTCAGATTTCAAGAAAGACATTATAAATGATGTTTCTACACACCTAGATACAATGAATGCCAAAAGGAAGCATGCAGATGCTGAAACACAGCTAGTTGAATACTGTCCTAACTGCCGCAAGAAAATGAAATATTGTGGGTGAAAATTGGTGGCGAATTTAGAGAACCAATACCTTCCTACTGAGTACATGAAAAATAGGAGAGGAGGAGAAAGTGCTCTTTTTTTCTCAACCTTGGCCATGGGCCTCAAGACAAGGTATGCCTCAGGACCCTTTGCAATTTTCTAATCCTTATAATAACTAATGGAAGAACCATAATTTTCAAAATCCTTCTCAGTACTCCCAACCTGGTTGGAATAATGCCTGGCCTAATACTCACTAGAACCAGTGGTTTAACCCACATCAAACCCAATGGCCTCAGCCTCAATATCAATGGCAGCCACCACATGGGAATTGGAAACCATATAACCAATAGAGAGGACCTCAACAATGGCCAAATCAAAATCCTAGTTATCAACCCTTACCACCTCCAATGTCTTAACCTGCAATAATGCCACCTCCTACAACCACAAGTCCTACTCCAAGGCCAACAGAATTTCCTGCTCATCCACAACCCAATCCTCACAACAAGAAACAACAACAACTAATGTACGCTACTGATGCTCAACAGTACCCTGCCTATGTATTATAAATAACTGATATTCACTTGATATCTGGTACTACCCTACCTGCACCAGAACCTCCTATTATAACGAAAGTTCCAGACCTTCATGCAACATCAACACCACTTCCAGAAACTACATTACAAAATATTTTCATAATAGCTAATATCTCAAGTCAAATTGATGTTAACACCTCAATTAATCCTCCTTTTCCTCTAAGGCTTAGTATGGACAAACCTATACCCCAAGAAGAAACACCATTTGACATCATTGACCAATTGAAAAACATGCATATCCAGATTCCAATGTTTCAAGATATTAAAGATGTTCCTCTTTATAGGAAATCTATTAAGGACGTCTGCCTCAAAAATCCTAGACGTAAGAAAAAGGATCCCCAAACATTACATTTTATAGTTCAACTTGCAGATATTATTTTTGGAAAGATAGTCATTCCAAAGTACTCTGGCCCTGGAAGCCCAGTTGTTGATATTATAATTAATAGTCAGTCTATGAAGAATGCTCTAGTAGATTTGGGAGCATCTATAAATGTTATGACTAAGGATACCATGCATAGATTGAGTATAGAAGGAATAACGACCACTCCAACAGTCTTGCAACTTGCAGATAGTTCAACTGTCACCCTAGATGACATTATAGAAGATATAGTAGTCACATTGGATTCCTGGGAATATCCCGCTGACTTCTTGATACTACCACCTAAGGTCAATTTTGTTAGTTATCCAGTTATCATTGGACGACCTTGGTTAACCATAACTGATGCTAATATCAGTTGCAGATTAGGTAACATGACAATTACAAGCCAAGCAATCAAGAAATTAGCATTATATCCTCCTGCGCAACCACAACCAAATTTGAGTACTCCTATTTGCCTAGATTTTGGAGATGAGGAAGAAGAGATAAACTATGTTTCTCAACTAATGATGTTACATCGACAATCATTCCTGAAATTACAAGAAGATGATGATGTGATTCAAAGTATTCTTACCAATGAATATGTCATGGAAAAAGATATTTCTGAAAGCTCTATTCTACAGTTGTATACCTATGAGGAATGTGTTTTCCCAGTAGAATCTGATATTATCCATCAATTACTTTGCTATGAGATATCTACAAGACCAATTCCTATAGTATCCATGCTTCATCTAACAACTAATATGGAGTTCTCTCGTGGCCACAATCTTGATGTTGAGATTAAACTGCCACCACAACAATTAGCATTGTTAACTCAAATCCTTTGTAAACATGAAAAATATTTTTCTTGGGACTATGGAGACATGACATTCTTGAGCCCAAAATTCTATACACACATAATTTATATCAATGAAGGCAGTCTACCACTTCACCAACCTTAGAGAAGGATTAACCCATCCTTAAGAGAAATTATACAGATTGAGTTGCAAAAGCTACTAGATGCTAGTTTTATTTCTCCAATCTCAGATAGTAAATGGGTTTCACCTTTGGTAATAGTCCCTAACAAGGGGGTAAATAGAGAATATGTGTATATTATACAAAAATGAACAATGCAACAAAGAATAATCATTTTCCATTGCCATTCATTAATCAAGTTCTAGATGTACTTTAGCTGGTAAAAAGTACTTCTCTTTTCTTGATGGATACAACAGATATAATTAGATTAGCATTTCTCCAAAGGATTAGGAAAAGAGAACATTTACATGTCCTTGGGGAACATATCCATATTCTATCTTACCTTATGGTTTATGTAACACACCAGCCACTTTCCAAAGGGTTGTAATCAACATTTTTGATGATATATCACATGATTGCATGGAAATATATATGGAGGATTTCACCACATTTGGTGTTACTTTTGAAAAAGATTTGAAGAACTTAGAAAAAGTGCTGATCAGATGTCAAGAACACAACCTGTCCCTGAATAGTGATAAATGTTTCATGTTGATACAAGGAGTGGTGCTAGGTGTAACACCCCAAAATTGGCACCTAATAATCGATCAATTTTGGTGCATTTTCTTATCTTCAAAGTCCTATTGTATTAGGCAAATTCTTCTCCTAATTGACTTTAATTGACTGAGTTTCAAATGCAGAAAACCCAAATTTACATAAATCTGACATTACATTTAATTCCTAAATCTCAAATGATTATTAGCTAAAATCCCTATGATTAATTGATTTAATCCTAAAGTCCTAAGTGCTTTTAATTAAATCAAATCCTCCCTCTTTGGCTAATATACATAAAAGGAATTGAAAGGTTATTTAATTAATTGAATGAATTATCCTCAAAAAGGGAATTCCAAAATTCCATGTGAAAGGACACTTATGTGTCAATAATTCATTCTTTTATTTTAATAATATTTGCTTATTTGTCTCAAATAGAGAATGAAGAGACAACTGTTTCTTTTCAAGAAAATCTTCATCCTCTCTCCTCGGTTTTCTATAAATTGGACCTCTTTTCTTCATTGTGAAGGACTTTTGTTTTGAGCATCATTACTATAGGCAAATTTAGCTGTGATTTCATGCTTTTAGCTTACTTTCTTGCATAATTAGTATAATTTCATTGGGAATTGAACATTGTTTAGCTTTCATTTATGATCAATTTGTAGGAGCTAACAATTCAATCTTATGCTTTAAAATCTTTCTAGATTCATTTGCTAATCAAGTTCTAGCTTAAAAAGCATTCCTTTCTAGATTACAAGCATTTTCCTTTCTAGATTAGAAGCATTCAACTTCTTAGACTAATTGCACTTCTACTTCCATAGCTTAATTGCATTTCATACTTAGACTAGTTGCATTTCATTTTCACAAGCTTAATCATGTCTTAATTCATAGATTTTCTTATAACTAGATGCATATTTCTCATAATTGATGGCTTTCTTCATTCACTTGCACTATTAAATCCTCCATGTTAGCAATGGTCAGGTTGTTGGCTCTCGTTCTGAGGGTAAACTACAACAATCACATCTAATTAGGACACAACAGGTCACTTCAATCGGATTTGCAGAACAAACAATCCATGTTTGTCTTTGTAAATTCATCGATTGTGTAAGGACTATGTTGTGTTTGTGTTGAATTAAGAGGTCCACATTCAGCATAAGACATTTTGGCACCCACTGTGCGGCAGAAAAATCAATTTTATGGCCTCATTTTTAAATCTGTTGACTGTGTTTTTTAGACTCTGTCGTGTGTCCGTACTGCACTGGTACGGATTCTCGCGCGAGGTTTTGCTATAGCTACGCGAATATTTGCACTAGCCGTGCGAAGTTTTGCACCGATCCGCGCGAAGAGTTGCTTTTCTTAGCACTTTCTCACGCGAAGAAATAGTTTTCTCGCACGCATTGAAGCACTTGCTCACACGCGGTGAAGTACTTTCTTGCGCGAACTTTCACTGACAGACATTTAAAATGCAAAAATTTTAATCTGTTATTTATCTGTTATGACTTCTGTTTCTGCTCTGGTTTTTCTGTTTCTGGTTTTCTGCTGTAGCATAACAGTGGTTTGCAGGTTCACTTGTCAAAGACTAAAACATTCTAACGGTTTACTTGCAGGACGATAGTCAAAGACAATATTAAAACGTCATGTTTGCTTACTATTTTTCATTCACATAGTCTAAATAGGGCTTCGTTAAAATTTCGTAAGGATCTCGATAGCAAAGTAGGGCAATAGGCTCTTCATTACATGGAAGTGATGCCCATGAATGAATCCAAAACCCAGATGTTGCTAGCATGAAGGATACTTGGGGAAGCGAAGAAAGATAAGTGAATCTTTAGCACTTCTACTAGTTAGGGGATTATGCTCTTCTCTCATTGAGAGAATCAGAAACCCAAAGACTTGAGGATTTGGTGGAGTGAAACTATCTCGGTGATGAACATGCTTGATGTGTTTGGGTGAGGTGCAAAGGTAGAGAAGTATGCTCTTCTCTCATTGAGAGAATCATAAAACCAAACCCTTGAATCCGAACCAAGTTGAGTCACCTTTAGAGGGCCTGTCGGAAGTTGAACCTCTGGGAACAACCCAACTGAGTACACACCTTTTGCCAGTGATTCCACCTCACTCTAATAAAGTCTGCTTTGTTGTAGTCTAAAGACTCCAAAGCCATAGTAACTTCTTTCTCATTGATTTCGACTATCATCATGAGAAAGCCTTGTTTGTCATACTGAGC
>MU227962.1:214924-225333 GCA_018584345.1 Thuja plicata | reverse complement strand
GTGTCAATGTTTTCAACAATGGTATTTAGGGTGGAAAGCATAGGAGCTAACATAGGTATATTCTTATACGTGTTTTTGAAGCCTCGTATAGTGTTCAAATTCTCTTGTATCAAATCCTCTAAAGATTAAGGGTTTTGAAGCGGTTCTGAATTGTTTTGGGGATCATTATTTGGCGGGGGAGGGTTATTATCTTCATTGTTGTCAGCCATGCCTGATTAAATAATATACAAATATAAATTTTAAATCGATTTCATATATTATTAAAAAAACAATACAAAACCCCATTTTAACCAAAAAAAACTACATTTAACATGAAAATGAAAAAAATTAATCTAGATATAGCAAGAATTTTTTTACCGGATAAATTATGGAGTCGAATTTGTTGTTGGAGCAATCAGGTACCCGAAAAAATTGTGTATAGGATATTTCTAGCCGTTTTCCAAACCCAAAACAATGAGAGAAATGAGGAAAATGGCTCGCGGGTTTTGATTTATGCCACAGGTTTCGGGTACCCAAAAAAATTGGGTACCCGATATTTTTAGGTACCCAAAAATATCATGTACCCAAAAATATCATGTACATGATTAGGCTTGTGCTTTGGTGTTAGGTTTTCCCAGGTGTACTGACACCCAGGCCTACTAAAAAGTCAATAAATGTTTTCATGCACTTTTGGACGAGTGAAAAGTGGATTTTTTCACATCGCCACTTTTTGGCCCCCCATGATCTTGCACATACCCTCCTAATAGATGTTTCTCATACTCTCCATATAGCTATTATAACTTTAAATAAATAAAACCAAATGCCCACCCTAATAGATGTTATCCATATTCTCTATATAACTATTAGATCTTTAAATAAATAAAACTAAATGCAAATAGTAGAATAGATGTTGCTCACACTCTTGATATAGCTATTACATGTTTAAATAAATAAACAAAAATAATTGCTCATCTTTATAGATTTTGTCCATATTCTCGATGATATAACTATTAGACCTTTAAACAAAGAAAATTAAATGCTTGTCTTAAAAGATGTTGTTCCAATGTTCATACTCTTAATATAGCTATTACATTTTTAAATAAATAAAAAGTAAATATTCATTGTAATAAATATTACCCATACTCTCCATATAATTGATATTCTGTACTAGTCTATATTTTCTATGTTTATGCTTTCAATAGTTTTTGATATGTAATTAAATTATTATACTTTGACTCTTGATGTACATTTTGATGTAAAGTTTTGATATCCTTATAGTTAATACAAAAAAATAAAACCAAATGCTCATCCTAATAGATGTTATCCATATTCTCCATATAACTATTAGAACTTTAGACAAATAAAATTAAATCCTCGTCCTAAAGGTACCCATACTCTCGATAGAATTATTAGACCTTTAAATAAACTAGCACTTACTCCTAGAGGAAGTTCAAGGGATAAGTCGATAGAAAATTATACGTCTCATTTGCTTTTAAAGAGAGATTTTAATATAAATGTATAATTTTATTCTATAATAATTAAAATATCAATAAAGATAAGTCTAATATATTTTATTATTATTTATAATTTTATAAAAATATATGAATAATAAAATAAATTTAAAAATTAATCCTTTAAAAGGAAGAAGAAGAAGAAGAATTAGAATAAAGAAAAAAAATTTCTTTTCTCTTTTTCAAACATAATAAAAGAAATAATATTAAAAGGTATTCTTATTAGAAGACTTGATAATAATAAAATATAGATTTTTCACATTTTTCCTATATATATATATATATAAACACAGAAAAGACCAATGGATAGCTTTGTGTCATGAAGAGGTTTGGTGGTTTGGGAAAATCTTTTTTGTGGTTTTCCTAATAGATGTTGTCCATACTCTCCATATAACTATTAGATCTTTAAATAAATAAAAACTAAATGCTTACCCTTATAGATGTTGCTCATTTTTTTGGGGTAGGTAAGAGGTCATAGCTAAAAAATTTATTAATAAATAAAATATAGATTACACCTTCATTCAGTGTGGGAAATAGTAGGAAAGAATGGAGGGAATTACAAGTTACAAATAACATATCAACCTAATCACTTCTGAAGTTTCAATACAACTTGGTGGTAGAACTGTCCCAAATGATGCTCATACTATTGATATAATGAGCCTATAAATAAATAAAACCAAATGTTTATTCTAATAAATGTTGCCCATACTCCCAATATTACTATAACCTTTTATTATTTAACATAACATTGATAGATGTGGTATGTTTACCCTTTATATAACATACATGAAAACTATTACAATTTTAAATTTATTTAAATTTAAATATTATATTCTAATAGAATTGCTAAACTATTACACCTCTATACAAATAAAATGAAATGTTCATCCTAACAGGGGTTCTCTAGACGAACTTTACACCTCTATTCGGTAGAGCTTCCAGTTTGCACAACCCCTTGTCAACATTCGACTGTAGGGTGTGCATAATTTATTTAAAGCAACAGCCAGAGCAGGTAGTTAAAAAGTAGTTCTCATTGTAAAGTAAGTCAGAAATTTAATATAAAATAGTTTTCCTTCTTCTTAAGTAATTTATTTAAAGCAAGTCTAAAATAAATTTAATATGAAAAGAAATTTTAAATCTATTTTTTATAATTGTATGATAAAGTATAAGTCTGAAATTTAATATGAAAAGGAATTGTAAATCTACATTTCATAATTGAATAATATAGTTTGTGTTATAACATTCTGTTGACAAAATCAAAATGTAAATCTATAAAATAGTTCTCGTTCTAAAGTAATTTATTTAAAGTAAGTCAAAATTTTAATATAAAATAGTTCTCGTTCTAAAGTAATTTATTGAAAGCAAGTCTGAAATTTAATATGACAAGAAATTCTAAATCTACTTTTTATAATTAAATGATATAGTGTAAGTCCGAAATTTAATATGAAAAAGAATTCTAAATCTACTTTTTATAATTAAATGATATAATGTAAGTATGGAATTTAATATGAAAAAGGAATTGTATCTACTTTTTATAATTAAATGATATAGTTTGTGTAATAACATTGTGTTGACAAAATCAAAATGTAAATCTATAAAATAAAATAATGTTTTTGATTAAAAAGCAGCCAAAACGAGGGGGTGACTAACAACACATTACCACACCAGCACACCCTCAGCCAATACCCTTCTTTAAAATCAAAAACAAAAAATGAGTGACTATAGGTCCCAACTTCACAACGAAATCGGTAACCAACCTATCATCACTAGCAAGAACAGACCCAGCTAAGTTAACAATATTGTTCCAAATAACCCAAACATTAGCATAAAACCATATACCAAAACCAGTCTTACAGCTAATAGAGTCATTAAACATCTTAAAAATTAGGTCCTTAAAGGCCGACCACCAACAACTAAAGTTGAAGAACAACATTAAAAATAGAAGGAAAGTCATTTGGGGTTTCCCCTCCTTCATTCAGAAACATCTTCAACCAGTCCTCAGCCAGAAACTGGAACAGTTTCGCATCATCCTTCTCCTTCTCCGAGGTCTTCAGGCTCTCCTAGTGTAGAAGGTGGAGAGTCGTGGCTGCCGAGTGCATCACTTTAAGCGTGAAGTCTACCACCCTGTTAAAACTCTCGCCAAGCTTCTTGATCTCACCTTTCAGCACCTGTAAATCCTCTTTAGTACCAAGGTCCCAGATCTTACCTTGAAGCCGCAGAAGATCATCCTTCATTTGATGCATGTCCGACTTAATTTCCTCATTCCAATGCACCATCTTTATTCCCCCCAGTGTCCTTAGCAGTAGTCTCCTCCGACATGTCCAAAGGAGAAGTAACAGTAAGCAGAGACTCAATTTTATTTCCTCCTGACACTTTCATTCTCGAAAAGTCCACAGTGGAAAGTTTGAAACTAGCAGACACCTGTGTGGATTCCTGGCTTCTTTCACCTCTCTCCCCAGTCGGGGTAGCTTTTCCCTTCTCCTTGTGGTAGCTATCCTCCTCCTTAATTTTTATCTTTTTTCCCTTCTTGTTTTCTTCACTTTTCCCTTTTTTCCTCCCTTCTTCCTCCTTAGACTCCACCTTGTTATATTGTGGTGACTTATCAGGAAAGTATTATCCAGGAAAGTGTTTTACACTTTCTACAATGCGTGGGGTTTTACACTTTCTGATTGAAAAATTTTGGGCCTTAATTTGTGGGCCGACATGTTGTAACCCTAAAGTGGCATAAAGATTGCATAAATCCGCTTAGGGTTAGGGTTTTAAGTTATGTAATGTTTTTTCTTCTTACAACGGTATTGAGTTGTAAGGGATTGTGTATTGCAATCAGATTGTAATCACTGGATGATAGAAAGATTAGACTTGCAGTTTGGTAGATGTAGCCCATGGATTGGGTGAACCACGTTAAATCTTTGTGTATTGTGTTCTCTTTTGTTTTGGTCTTATATTTTCTGATATTGGTTATATTTCTACAATTAATTGTTACATTTATGTCTAGTTAATCCTAACACACCTCTTCCTCATCCACCTCAAGATACCTATTCCTAACCATCTTTTGCTTGACACAGGTGTTGGAAGCAATTCTGTGGGACATCCTCCTGCTGTCATTATCCTCCTCTTCTTCCGCAGAGTCAATGTTGATTTGAACTTACCCCACCTTACCAGCATGACCCCTGTGAGTATCCTTAGGGTTTTTCCCCTCAGGAGTAGGTGTTTTAGAGTATTAAGTAGGTTGAGATAGGGAAGCAACATTCTCTTTAGGGTTATTGGCAGGGATGGTTTTCAATTCTTGCAAGGTAACAATTCTTGGAGGACATAGGGCTCGGTGAAAATTATACATCCAAAGAATGAGCCCTTGGTGGAGGATGCAATAGTTCTTCTTGGTTTTTTCTTCCCCCTCACATCCATAACTGACGCTTCTAACGAATGGAACAGAAACAACGGGATGGAAATCTCTTCACTATAACGGAAATGATTTAACAATGGGAAATGATCATTATAACAGGTCCCAAAATGACCTTAAAGGGTGAGATATTTCATTAGTATTAAGCATACCTCATTCCATGGTTCAGGAAGCTCATCGCGCTTGAAACCAACAGAAATGAACATGCACCTCCATTTTTTTGAAGAATATGTTAATGTTAGTGTCATCCCTGCTCTTGGAAACCTTCCTCCACTTTCTACCCGCCCAGGAAAAACCCGTGGCTTGATCTATCACTCTTTTTTTATCTCAAAGGTGATACCATTAATGGTGACCTTACGATCTTCCCAGGAATCAACAAGATGCATTAAGATTATTTCATCGCTTCCCTCCATGGCTTCCATGTAGGGGTAAAACCCGCCTTCCTTCAGGTACATTACTGCACAAGGGTTTTTGAGAAGCACATCCTCAATTTTAGGCGGTTCCACTCTGACCATATCCCCACCCATCTCAGCACTATTCTCTGAAAGCTTCACTTCTTCCTGAGGCTCCAGAGACATCACAACTAAACACCCAATGCAAAACACAATCCAGAACCAAACCCAATTCAAACAGCCATTGCAACAAAACCAACTCAAACAACTATTGCTGAAAACCTGTGTACCCATAATAGTGGTATAATTCCAATTTCCTTAATGAAAAGTTGGCAATTCGACCAGAAGAAAGTACTATTCACACAAGGAGGTGTATTAATTACAATAAAGGCCCATAAAATAATATGATTGCGGATCTTGGGAATAAAATGATCATAAAGCATGGTTGTCTTTTCACTAGTCACATATGTTGTGCGAATCCCCACGCTATCTTTGCTCTTAAAATTGCCTGTACAATCACCATATATGGTAATAATAGCCCTTCTTATCAGCAAGTTACCACAATTAAGTATGTTTCATTTTTTACATTTGAAATTTGAATTCTTGCTACTCCTCGTGATTTTTCTAGCTGCCTTTCTCCACCAATAAGATTCATCAAAAATGTACCTTATCATTCAAATTTTTTATTACTTTCCCTCTCAATGAGCATAATGGTATGCATCATCAATGACTTTAAGTTTCTCCAACACTGGATCCCATGTATAGTTAATCTAGTGGTCACCACTGCATTCCCTTCTCTATAAATGTGTTGTAATTTGAATTCCTCAAGCCTCGGGAGAAACATCCAAATATTTTGCAGTAGACTAGACATACTCCAACTATCCTTATAGTTACCTTTGATCCTCTTAATCACAATTTTTGAGTCACCCTCAAAAATCAACTTACTGATTCCCACAGTAAGAACAACTTTAAGACCCCCAAATAAGGCAGATATCTCCGCCACATTATTGGTAACCATCCCAAGGTTAACCGCATAAGCAATATGCAACCTCCCATGATGATCTCTAATAATACCTCCTCCCGCAGTAGTCCCACTACAAGAAGCCCCATCAAAATTAAGCTTGAAGAACGTGTTAGCCGGGGGGCCATTGGGTATTCCTCCTTGCCAACACCTTCGAGTTATCAAAATCAAAAAAAGATTTAGATAGCTTCCATTCTTGAGCCAATCTACAATCCCCATCCCTAGGGGGAAGTTAGGAAATTTCCACCGGCAAGTCTCAAGGTTCTCCCTCAGCAGATTAACAACAGTTCTCACTGTACCTTCAATATCACTTTCCTCCCCCCGAAACACCCTATTATTCCTTTCCCTCCAAAGGCTCTAACACACATGCGAGGGTAACATTTTCCAGAGTAAACTAATGAGTGGATGAACATAAAGGTGTCCCCAATTAGTGACAAATTGGTTTACATTCTCCATGGACACCCACTCCAGCTGCATTTTTCTCATGATTCTAGACCACACATTAACCGCATAAGGACAATGGATTAAGAGACGATTTATTGTCTCTTCCTTATTTTTACACATCATACAACGGTTGACGAAATTTTTTCCCCTCTTCTAGAGGTTATCCAGAGTGAGGATCTTGTCGTGCAAAACCATCCACCCAAAAAAAAATTTTAGGGATCAACTAAGAGTTCCAAACACTTCGCCACATTTTCTCATTCACCACTTTCTTTGAACTAACTAAGTATGCAGACAATTTGACCGTGACCTCCCCCGACGTGTTATGGCACCAGAAAACTTTGTATTCTATCTGAGAGAGAGGGATTCTGACACCTTCCAATAACTTCTAAATTTTCATAACATAATGGGGAACCTAATCTTGGTCATTATAAGCTTTCGTCAACTTTTTCCATTTTCGGTAATGAGATATATAGTCCTTCACTTTACTCCCAAAGAAAGTTTCAAGACAATCTCTGCTATGGGAATGCCTTTCAATACCAAGGGGTTTATCATATATCCACCAATCCTCCCAGAATCTAATTTTATTACCATTACCCTAAATCTATTTCATCCTAGCTTTCAGGATACCCTTACACTTAGTAATAAAGTTCCAAATCTTAGAACTACCGGTAATCCCTGACCTAAAGGGAATTGAGAGGAGTTGAAGTACTTAGCCTTCATATTTCTACACCATTCTTTGGAACCCCTGAATAGCTGCCAACCAACCTTGGTTAAGGCCTTATTTAAATCTTTCAGTTTCCTCACTCCCAGACCACCTTTGACCTTAGGTTGACAAACCGTATCCCAGCTGACCAAGCTCATTCTAGCCTTTTCCTCTACCCCCATCCACAAAAATTTCCTCTAAATCCTCTCAAGCTTCTCCGCCATTATGTCAGTAATTTTGAATAGAGAGAGGAAGTAGACAGGTATACCTTGGAGAGTCACCGACAGTAATTGCAACTTCCCCGCGTTACTGAACACTTACTCCTTCCATCTCGCCAATCTTTAATGCATTTTCTCCATGATAGTGTTCCATAATTGGTTAAGGACCTCCTTAACCGTGAGACGCAGACCCAGGTAGGTATACGATAGCTCAACCCCCTTACAACCAAGACAATCTAAAATCTTTTGTTGTGTTCTATGCTTCGTATTAAATAAATAAATTTTGCTCTTACAGTAGTTAATTTTTTGTCCTCAAGCCACCACATAGTCGTTCAACAGAGTTTTCCATTCCCTAGCTTCTCTAATACATGACTTTCCAAAGAGGAAAGTGTCATCCATAAACTACTGGATAACCTCCAGGGGTAGAGTAAAAGAAAGCTTAACACCAGTGATGGTTCCAACATTCTTCAGGTTCGGGAGGTTCTGAGCTAGCACCTCCGCCACCATCAAGAACAAGTAAAATAATGTTATAGCAATATTACAAAATATTTTAAATTTATTATTTTTATTTTTTAGTTTAACATGATTATTGTACTTGGTTTGGTGTTATAGGACTCATTTTTTTGCGACAGTTTTATTTTTATTTTTTAAACCATAGTTTTGTAATGTAGAATTCACATATCATTTAATTTATTTTTAAGAATGAAATTACTTTTTTTAGTTTACAATTTAGTATATTTTTATGATATATATATTTTCATGACAAAATTAAATTATAATATATTTGAACAATACTATAATATATAACTATTATATTCTAAAATATTTACTATATTATATTTTTAATATATATCTGCTATAAATAATTATTATAATTTCAAATATATAATATATATTATTTTATAATATAAACAATATAAAAATACTATACCATATGTAATATTTTGTAATTTAATATTTTACTTACCTTTTATTTATTATTTAAATTCTACCTTACATTTAAATCTATAATTATATTTTAAATTTTTACAATTATAACAATAGAAATGAAACTATAATATATACAAACATAACTTATTAAATATTATTTTTAAGATTTTATACAAACCTTCAAAAATGGACTAAATCCATAAAAAAAAGCATAATTGATAATGGACTATGGAAAGTGATTCTCTTTGATGAATTTTTCCAATCTATTAATTAGATTATATAGGACTTATTATAGTCCAATGATATATTTTGTGTAAAATGGTATTAGTCATAACACTTCTAGAAAGGGGAAATACAAATCAACAAAATTAAAAATATTACAACACAAATTAGTGTAAGAAATTTAACAATAATAGTTTTGAAATTTAATATTTTTTAAAAAAAATTGAGATATTTTTATTCATTTATTTTTAATTTAGCATGATAATTTATGATAAACCATAACTAATTGAATGTTTGAAGATGTTAAGTTGATCACCAAAATGCAAAAAGATAATGCAAGACATTGAATCAGTTAATGGATTGTAATGTCATTGATGTCAAATTGATATAATCTGATTGGTTATATACAAAGTGTCAAAGACTTCAGAGAATCAGAAAGATAAAGGTTATGCTATCAGTAATGCATAAAAGATCAACATTCACTAAGTGACTATAAACATCGACGGGCAGTGCACCCCGACGGACAGAGAAACTCGAAAGTAAAGTCACAGTGATGCCCGAGCAAGAAACCTAACAAGAATTACTGACGAGCAGAATCACAAGCATTACCGATGAGAATAACTTCACAGTGATGCCCGACGGACAGAAAACCCCAACGGATATGCCCGAGGAGAACTGAAGTGTTGACCGGAGCTAACAAGAGTTAAAACACCAAAAGGAACTGAAGTTCAAAAATGACAACAGACTTAGTTGGCAAGAGCTAAATAAGGAGTTAATTGGTTGTTAATATTGTTTTCATTGACAAGTTAAAGTCAGAGATGAGAGAAATATTTAAAGTTGTTTTATTCCAGTTGTCAAGGAGAAATGTAGGGGATAAAACTTAAGTAAAAGATTTAAAGCAAGATTGGCTAAAATTGCGGATCTTGCCAAGAACAAGAAAGTCAAGAACTTAGAAACGGTGATATCATGTCTATAAAGAGACAATATAATTCATTATGAATTAGGGGAGTGAAAAGAGAAAGGGGATGTTAAAGAGAAACTAATGAAGAACAACTTCATACAGTCCTGATCAATCAAGTTGAGGAAAGAGCTAAAGATTTTTGTGGACACCGAGCAATAGAGAAGCACAACATCACCGAGCATAAAGAAGTGGAGCAAAGGTATTGAAAAGATACATTGATCAGAAAGGTATTATGAGATTACAATATATATGAAAATCTACAAGTCTATAGTTGTATATGTGAACAGATCATTTACTAATTCAATTTAACCATTGTACCAGAAAGTCTCTTAACCGAGCAGGACTTAACAATCCTTTCTATATTGAGATACATCCCAAAGAGTATCAAAAATTTTGATCATGAAGATAACATGAGATGCCATTACCACTTGAAAAACTACACTGGGTTTGGTCATAGAAGGTAGCATAGAGATGTCAGATATCAAGTGACAAACTATTCTATTTAAATCCTCTAACAAGGTCACACCTAACAGTGTGTTTGTAACCTTTAACAGGGTTGACTCTTCACCGAGCTCACTTCAGAAGAGTGAAAATTTTGGGTTACTGGTCCCAAGTGGTTTTTCCCTTA
>MU227962.1:199000-214874 GCA_018584345.1 Thuja plicata | reverse complement strand
GAAGAGTGAAAATTTTGGGTTACTGGTCCCAAGTGGTTTTTCCCTTAATAGGGTTTCCACGTTAAAAATCCATGTGTCAATGTGTTTATGAGTCATTACTTTAGTGTTTTGCATTACACATAACTAAATATAGATTGATCGGTATACACTAAGCAATTTACTGTATTTTGGTAAATAAAATACCACTAATTGGTAAACAGTAAGAATAAGGTTTAACAATGAACTCGGAGTAGTAGTTATTTGTTAATATTATTTAAAGGCATTCACCTTGTAGGACTGAAGATAACTAGAGGCTTACTATTGTGGTACTAAGTTTTTAGGTTGATTTATTGGAATATTTTTGAGGCCACTGATTCATCCCCCTCCTCTCAGTTACTCTAACAATTGATATTAGAGCTTGTGTGCTTAGAAAGGGAGTTTAACATCTCAAGCAAAAGATCACAAGATGAACAAACGAGATGTGCCCAAGTTGAATAAAGACAATTGTGCATCATGGCAAAGAAGAATAAGACTCCACCTATCAGGTATTGGTAATGATGTTACTCAGCACCTAGATACTGAATATGTGTTTACTACAGGACCTCACACACTTGAGAAATTGAGAGAAAAGCATGATCATAATTGCATGATGATAGAACTTGCTTCCTCACTCTCTGATGCTGAGTTTGAAGACATCAAAACCTGCTCCTCTGCAAAGAAAATGTGGGATAAATTGAAGCTGGTACATGGAGGAGATGTTAATGTACTAAGAGCCAAGGAAGAAAGCCTAATAGGGAGGTTTGATGACCTAAGGATGAAAGAAGGAGAAAATATCACTCTGTATAGATGCAGAATCAAAGAGGTAGTCAATGCTATCCAAGGAGTTGGAGGTATACTTGAAGAAGAGACATCGATAAGTAAAATCCTAAGAACCTTACTGCATGTATATGCTATTAGAGTATCTGCTATACAAGATATGAGAGAAGTTGCAAACAATAATGTTACTCTAGATAGTCTAATTGGTTGACTGATTTCATTTGAAATGAATAAGTTTGATAATAGTGTCTTACCATCTATAGAGTCTTCATTCAATTCTTCTTTGAAAATAAGTAAGTCAAGTCATAAACACACTATGAGGAATTATAGTGAAAGTGATAGTGATGACCAAGTACTTGATGAGATTGAAGAACTAATGGAAAGAAGATTGTAGAGAGGCAAAGGTAGATACAAAGGTAAACTATCACTTGTATGTTTTAATTGTAAAGAGGTTGGACACTTTGCTGCAAGATGTCCTAAC
The DNA here is from genome assembly GCA_018584345.1 of Thuja plicata. NCBI lineage: Eukaryota > Viridiplantae > Streptophyta > Pinopsida > Cupressales > Cupressaceae > Thuja > Thuja plicata. The sequence goes on along the minus strand of MU227962.1, from coordinate 213,598 downwards.
AGAAGAAAAGATGTCAAAAGTAATGACAGAACATATGAAAAGAAGTTTGACCGAGGTGATAAAAGAGATTACCAAAACAACTGACAATCTGACAGAAGAGGTACCCGAGACTACAAGGACAAAGGAAAGAAAGCTTGTTACCTTGCTGAGAACAGAGCTGATGATACTGACACCGATGAAGACATTGAGATGGTATTTGTAGCCATGAAGGATGATTCAGACAAAGAAGAAAGGTATGTAGAGACTACACTCATATCTAAGGTTAGTAAGAATGATGTCTGGATTATAGTAAGAATGATGTCTGGATTATAGATAGTGGCTGCACTCACTACATGACCGGTGATAAACAAAAGTTTGAAACTTTTGAATACTATAATGGTGGATCAGTAAGAATGGGTAATGACACACCTTGTCCAGTTGAAGGTAAAGGAACCATAATGTTGAATAACCTGATCAAATGTGAAAATGATTACTGGGTAAAAGGACTGAATTATAATCTATTGAGTGTTTCATAGCTAAATAACACAGGTCACTGAGTCTAGCATTTGAAAATAAGAAGGCAAAGATCTTCAATGAATCAGGAAGATTGAATGGAACTGGTGAATAGACAAAAGGTAACCTTTTCTATCTTGATGAAATCAGCACCACTTGTTTAATGGCTAGAAATGAAGACATATGGTTGTGGCATAAGATATTATGTCATGTGAATTTGACAACATGATAAATATAAGCAATAAAAGAAGATTGAGAGGCTTACCAAGCGTGTCAAAGCCCGAGCATATCATGTGCAAGAATTGTCAAAAAGGTAAGATGACAAAGTCTAGTTTCAAGAGTAAAGCCCATACATCTATGATATTCTAGAATTAGTCCATACTGATTTATGTGGACCCAGGAGGACAAAGAGTTACTATGGTGATAGGTATTTCATTCTCTTTGTAGATGATTATTCTAGAATGATGACAGTTATGTTCTTAAAAGATAAATCAGAAGCATTCAATATGTTTAAATGGTTTAAGGATATGGTAGAAAAAAAAGTGGTAAGGAATTGAAATGCTTAAGATCAGATAGAGGAGGGGAATTTATTTCAGATGAATTCACTAACTTCTGTAATGAGCATGGAATTAAAAGACAAGTTTCTGCACCAAGAACACCACAACAAAATGGAATTGGTGAAAGAAGAAATAGATACATTGTTGATTGTGCAAGAACACTGATGATTGAGAAAAGCATCACTCAAGCTTTCTGGAGGGAAGCTGTCAGTACTGCTGTATACACATTGAACAGAGTACAATTGAAGGACACAAAGAAGACACCCTATGAGCTATGGTACGGTTACACACCCAATGTAAGTTACTTCAGAATCTTTGGAAGTCAATGTTATATTTTGAAAGATGATAGAAATGGAAATCTTGACTCCAAAAGTGAAGAAGGTATCTTTCTAGGGTATTCCACCAAAAGCAAGGCTTATAAATGTCTTAACAAGTCCTCTAACAAGATCATTGAAAGTGCAAATGTAAGAATAGATGAATTTGCAGAGAAGAATGATAAAGAAAGAAGAAAAGAACCAGAAGACTACAAGAGGTTTGTTTACACTGAAGAACCTGACACTCTACCTGAGAAATAGTGCATCACTCCTAAGCAACTGAACATTGCACCTAAGCATCAGGCTACAATTACCAAAAAATAGGAAAATCCTCAAGATGATGTTCCGAGCGATGGAGATCATAATGATGGACAACGAGCTGAATAAAAACTTGCCAAGTATGTCAGAAGAAATCATTTATAGAATCATATGATAGGAGACAAGAAGGCTGGAATGAGAACAAGAAGTAAGTCACTAAACACTAGATGTTTAATTTGTGATTTTGAGCCTAAATCTGTTAATACTGCACTTGAAAATGAGGAATGGGTCAGTGATATGAATGAAGAGATATAAAATATTGAGAAGAACAAGACATGGACACTAGTACCGAGACCTGATGATAAGAATGTCATCGGTACCAAATGGATATTCAAAAACAAGTTGAATGAGAATGGAGAAGTCACAAGGAATAAAGCAAGATTAGTATGCAAGGGGTATACACAAGAAGAAGGTATTGATTATTGAGAAACCTTTCACCCATTTCTAGACTAGAAGGAGTTAGAATTCTTCTTACTTATGTTGTATTCAAAGGATTCAAGGTATACCAGATGGATGTCAAATATGCATTCCTAAATGGAATACTGGAAGAAGAAGTATACATTGAACAACCAGAAGGGTTTGTTGATCTAGTAAAAAAGGAACATGGTGTGTAGACTACACAAAGCCTTGTATTGTTTGAAACAAGCACCTAGAGTCTGGTATGAAAGACTTCACTCCTATCTCATAAGCATTGAATTTGTAAGAACAAGTGAAAATAGCAATCTGTACTAAAAAGAAGATACCGATGGTAATATTCTAATTGCTCAAATATTTGTTGATGATATCATATTTGGGGGTAATGATATGTTATGTAAATCATTTGCTAATGAAATGAGCAAAGATTTTGAAATTTCTATGTTTGGGGAGATCAAATTCTTTCTTGGTCTACAGATTCTTCAACAAGATGTAGACATATATATCACTCAGTCCAAATACATCAAGGAAGCGTTGAAGATATCCAACATGGAAGATTCCAAACCAATTGGAACACCTATGGCAACCGGATGTAAGCTGACAAAAGAAGACAAATCAAATGAGGTGAATCAGACTTTGTATAGATCAATGATTGGAAAACTAATGTATGTTGTTCATACTAGACTAGATATAGCACATGCAGTTGGAATAGTTGCAATATTCTCTGCTAATCCCAAAGAATCACATATAACTATTGTTAAGAGAATTCTGAGATATCTAAAGAACACCGAAGACTATGGCTTATGGTATAACAAAATGGGTAAATTTGAGCTTCAAGTCTATACAAATATTGATTGGGATGGAAACCTAGATGATAGGAAGAGCACAACTGGAGGAGCATTCTTCATGGGTGACAGACTTTTCACATGGATCAGCAAGAAGCAAGGTTTCATCTCACAGTCTACTGTAGAATCAAAATATGTGGTTGTTGCTGCAAACTTCTCAAATATTTCCCAGATCAAACAATTACTGGAAGGTATGAATATGAAAATTATTGAGCCAGTGATTATCTACTGTAATAATAGCAGTGTAATAAACATTTATAAGAATACAGTCATGCATGCTGAGACTAAGCATATTTCTATCAAGTATCATTACTTAAGAGAACAAGTGCAAGCAAAAAAAGTGATACTAGAATATGTTCAATCCAAGGAACAATTAGCTGACATATTTACCAAGCCATTACTGAAAGATACATTTGAGTAGCTAAGACAGAGACTAGGGGTCCAACCCTTGTCTATTGGTCAGTAAGCTGACTAGGAGACTGCATCAGCCCACACATAATTAGAAGATCATTCATGTTGATGCAAGCAAAGAGATGGACAACAAAGATACATCAGTACACAACAAGGTACATATGTACCCCGAACACCAGAGTCACTGTATTGCTGATGGAGAATGAAATTCGAGGAGTACATTATAAAAAGGTGAAAGGATATAACTTTGGAATAATAAAAGTTTACTTTGGCATTGTTGTCAAAGGGAGAGAGATTCAAAGGGAGAGAAGTTCCTAAGAATTTAAATGGAGAGATTATCATTATCCAAAGGGAGAGAATATCTAGAATATCCAAAGGGATAAATTGCATATGAAATATCCATCAAAGGGAGAGAAGTAACATGAGGGAGAGAATACATACTAAGGGAGAGATTGTTGTCAAAGGAAAAATAGATGATAAAGGAGAGGAACAGTCAAGGGAGAGCACATATAAGAAATAGAAGATAGAAGCTGATACATATATCTAGTAAAGGGATTGAAGATTGAAGAAAGCACTCTGCAGGAAACAAATCTAAGCTATATGAGCTTACCGAGAGCCAGACATTTGTATAAGTTATAGAACAATAAATTTAGTAGTTTGATGAACTACGACTTGATATATTTCATATTGTAATAGAAATAATATAGTGTGATAATGTAGTGTGTTTCCATCAATGCCAAAGGGAGAGATTGATGATCCATAACTGATTGAATGTTTGAAGATGTTAAGTTGATCACTAAAATTCAGAAAGATAATGCAAGACATTAAATCAGTTAATGTATTGTATTTTCATTGATGTCAACTTGATATAATTTGATTGGTTATATACAAAGTGTCAAAGACTTCAGAGAACTAGAAAGATAAAGGTTATGCTATCAGTAATGCATAAAAGATCAGCATTCACTAAGTGACTACAAACACCGACGGGCAGTGCACCTCGACAGACAGCGAAACTCGAAAGGAAAGTCACAGTGATTCCTGGGAAGGAAACCTGACAAGCATTATCGACAAGAAGAATCAAAAGCATTACTGAGGAGCAGAACTTCACAGTGATGCCCGACAGACAGACAACCTCGATGGACAGACAACCCCAACGAAGATGCCAGAGGAGAACTAAAGTGTTGACTGAAGCTAACAAGAGTTAAAAAACCGAAAGGAACTGAAGTTCAGAAATGACAAAAGACTTAGCTAGCAAGAGCTAAAGAATTAGTTAACTGGTTTTTAATTTTGTTTTCATTGACAAGTTAAAGTAAGAGATAAGATATATTTAAAGTTATTTTATTCCAGTTGTCAAGGAGAAATCTACGGGATAAAACTTAAGTAAAATCTTTAAAGCAAGATTGGCTAAAATTGTGGATCATGCCAAGAACAAGAAATTCAAGAACTTAGAAATGGTGATATCATATCTATAAAGAGACAATCTAATTTATTATGAATTACAGGAGTGAATAGAGAAAGAGGATGTTGAAGGGAAACTGATGAAGAACAACTTCATACAGTCCTGATCAATCAAGCTGAGGAAAGAGCTAAAGATTTCTGCGGACACCAAGAAATAGAGAAGCACAACATCACTGAGCAGAAAAAAGTGGAGCAAAGGTATTGAAAAGATACATTTATCATAAAGGTATTATGAGCTTACAATAGATCTAAAAATATGCAATTCTATAGTTGTATATGTGAACAGATCATTTACTGTTTCAATTTAACCATTGGATCAGAAAGTCTCTTAACCAAGCAGGACTTACCAATCCTTTCTATATTGAGATACATCCCAAGGAGTATCAAAAATTTTGATCATGAAGATAGCATGAGATGTCAGATACCAATTGACAAACTACACTAGGTTTGGTCATAGAAGGTAGCATAGAGATACCAGATATCAAGTGACAAACTATTCTATTTAAATCCTCTAACAAGGTCACACTTAACAGTGTGTTTGTAACCTTTAACAGGGTTGGCTCTTCACCGAGCTCACTTCAGAAGAGTGAAAATTTTGGGTTACCGGTCCCAAGTGTTTTTTCCCTTAACAGTGTTTCCATGTTAAAAATCCATGTGTCAATGTGTTTATGAGTCATTACTTTAGTTTTTTGCATTACACATAACTAAATATAGATTGATCGGTATACACTAAGCAATTTACTGTATTTTGGTAAATAAAATACTGCTAATCGGTAAACAGTAAGAATAAGGTTTAATAGTGAACTCCGAGCAGTAGTTATTTGTTAAGATTGTTTAAAGACATTCATCTTGTAGGACTGAAGATAACTAGAGGCTTAATATTGTGGTACTAAGTTTTTGGTTTGATTTATTGGAATATTTTTGAGGCCACTGATTCACCCCCCCCCCCCCACCTCTCAATTATTCTAACAAATTTCTTTATCTATTAATTAGATTAGGTAAGACTTATTATAATCAAATGATATAGTTTATGTATATGATATCAACCATAACATTTATGTTGACAAAACACAATTATACAAAGTTAATTAATATTACAACATAAATCGCAAGGTAACAATAGTATTTTTCAAATTTAATATTTTTTTTAAATCTTCAATTTATTTACTTTTAATTTAACATACTCATTAATTAGATTATGTATTTGTATATTATAGTCAAATAATATAGTTTGTGTAATATAATATTAGTCATAACATTTATGTTGAGGAATGCAAATCCGCAAAATTAAATAATATTAAAACATAAATTAGTTACAAATAAAATTCTACTTTTGAAATTAATACTATTTCTTTTTAAATCATTTTATTCATTTATTTTTAATTTAACATGATTATATTTTTAATCTGTTAATTAGATTATGTAACAATTATTATAGTCAAATAATATAATTTTGACAATATGGTATTAGTCATGACATTTATGTTGAGGAAGTAGAAACATAAATCTACAAATTGAATAATGTTGTGGCATAAGCTAGTTGCAAAAATATAATAATGTTGGTTTTCTAATCATATCTACAAATAAATTTTGTGTACGAAATTTCTTAAGAGTTACTCCCCCTCCATTAATAACATGTATTACAAAAAAGGTACTTAATTGTAAAATACAACCAGATCTTACCATGATAAGTTGTCTTTTTATCCAAATAGATTGTACTTTAACTACCTAAACATACAATCCCTTTGTCTTGCACTTTTCCAAACTCACCCAATAAACCCATTACACTTGTATTTTACATGCACATGAGACAACCATATGCTTTGCCTCAATACTAGATAAAAAAAAGTATTCCTTAAATCTTTGACATCAAACAAATAGATCCTCCTTCAAGACATAATTTGAAGTACATCTTCTTTTGTCTCTCTCTAAAATCACCTAGAAAATATAAATTCACATAACCACAAATTGAATTAGTGCAACCATTTTAGGTGATACAACAATAACTTGTGCCTCTAAGATATCAAAGAATCCATTTCACTATTGTTCAATTCTATTTATCTGGATTTTTCATGTATCTACTAACAACACCAACTGCATGTGAATGTCTAGTCTTGTACATACCATCACATGCATTAAAATTCATGTTGCATTAGCATATGGTACATAAGATATATAAGGATTTTCTTCTTTACTTCTAGGGCACAAATCTAAGAAAAAACTTAAAATGAAAAGATAAAGAGATATATAAGTTAGTTTCACATTCTTTTTTAAATCTTATGAGGGTATTCACCACATATTTCTATTGTGATAATCAAAGCTTGCCATGTTCCTTGCCTATGTGAATTTCCATGCAAAATGTTTATTTTGTTGCTTCTAGGTCCTTCCTATCAAAAGTGTTATCCAATGAAGGCTTTAACTTATTAATTTCAACTATATTTTTTCTTTCTACAAGCATATCATCGACATATAACAACAAGATAATGCATAAATAAATTTTAAAACATTTAAAGTCAATGGAATGGTCCACAAATTTCATCTCAAGTTTGTTTTAAATCTTATATTGATAATCTTTTTAAACTTATATATTGTAATTTACCATAAAGTAAAATGATATAGTTTTTGTAATTTATAATAGTAGTAATAAACTTTAAAATTTTCATTATTGAAAGAAGACAACTCATTAAGTGTAGGATAGGAAAATGAGGAAAATATGCACACAAGAGGAACCATCAAACTCTAAAGCATACACAATTAACCTATCCAAACACAAAAGAAAATGAGATAAGGATAATGTAAACTCTAAACAAACTCCCTTATTTTGACAATTGTGCTCTTTCTTTCTTCTCCAAAGTGTAATATGTAGCTCCCACATTGACAAATTCACTCAAAATATGAAAGCAAAGTGACATTATGTTGGCAAGAAGATTCAAAATGTGATGGTTAGTTGGTTGAGGAGAAATGATCTCAATTTATAGGCATTGGTGACCAAAATGCAGATTTGGAAACATAAATATGCAAATTGGATTATTGTCATAATTAAGACATATTGAATGCATAAAAGAGAATGAGAAAACTAATGCACAAATTGAGGGCACTTGAAAGGGAAGGATGGAGGCAAATTTGTGGGCAATTAGGAAGCACTTAGGAGAAAATGGGTAGGAAAAGGTGGAAGAGATCATGAAACATGATTTGACAGAGGGAAGCACAATTAGAGGGAAGGGTGTAAGAGTTAGAATTTTGAATTATAAAAATCATTATTCCCTCCAAATTAGAAATTAGAAATTTAGGAATTTAGGAAATTTCGTAATTCAAAAAGGAGGACTAATTAATTAATTATGGGAGACATAAGAAAGGGGAAATTAGTTTGATTAAATGATTAGGACATAGGGATAAACTACGGGTTATTTATCCCAACAGAACAAATTAGTGGCTCATTGACTGAATTGATCACACTGATGCGAATTTGACTTGGTTTTGATGATTTTGATGAAGGCTTAGGAATAATTCCAATGGTTTGGGAAATTATGAGGCATCGATGATCTTTGACAATGCCTTCAATTGATTGACAAAAATGATTGACGATGATGATGATTTGAAATAACATTAATGAACTTTGACAATGTTATTGGATTGACTTGGATCAAGCTGATGATGATGACACATCGATTAACTTGGAAAATGCATTCAAATTATTTGGTCTGAAATTGATTTATAGGGTTGATTTAAAACAACATTGATGAGCTTTGATAATGCCGATAAATGAAATGATGATCATGAGCCATCAAAGAACAGTGACAATGCGCTCGAAAATGATGAGATTGATAAGACATGTATTGATTTGATGATCAGGCATCAATGGACTTGGACAATGCAGGAGGACTGATTTTGAAATATCTTGATAACAATTTTTTTAAATGATTTGATTGATGAGGCATCGATGAACTTTGACAATGCCCTAGAATGATTTGAAAAGGATCGAACAAGAGTCTAAAATGATATTGGAATGATTAGGAAGGGATTAGGACTGACTTGGGTTAATTTAGGAAATTTGATATGATTAGGATCGATTTGGATTGGTTTAGGAAGATTTAGGATCGTTCTAGATCGATTAGGATCGATTTAGGAAAATAAATGTTAATAATCAATTGAACAATTTTCAATGCTTAATTAATGAAGAAAGACACAATAATGACATATAGTGAAAATTATAGATGCAACATAGAGGAATAATTATATTTCAAAATAATGCTTCAATCGTAATGCCCAAAATGTTAACACATAGACTAGAAGGCTTGAACCATTTTTGAGCGTCTACATTTTGCCCCTCTTTGATACAATATGATTATGAGCATTGTGTCAAATAATATTGAGGAAAATAAAATTAAAACATGCTCCAATGACAACATGATACATGGGTGCCTCCTCGGGAAATTGACCAAAAAATGTAAGTGATAGGTCAATTTATCGACAACGACAAGATAGATCCACAACTATGAACAGATAAAAAATAAAAGGTCAAATGCAAAATTTAAGAGGCTCAAAGTGAAAAAATAATCATGACCAATACAAAAGGAAAGGGTTGAACATCCATGTAGGCATAAAAGAGACTATAAAAGGGCTTGGAGAGGAGTTTGGAGGTTATTTTCACTCTCACTTTTGGAAGAATTAGAGCTCTGAAGCTAGGAGGATGGATCGAGTGATAGTAGAGAATCATCACAGGGAATGAGTATGGAGATACCAATGGATGGAGGATGCAGGACTAGTGGTGAGTACATTTGAACCTCTTTGTCATTTCAATGTTTTGCATGTGTTTCTAGGTCTCTAGGGAGTCGCTTTGGGGCTAGAAAGACGAAAAAGGAGAAAGAGAGAAAAGGGGAAATTTTTGAGTCCACAAACCCCAAGTGTGTAGAAAATGCACCCAAGTGCATTCATGGCCACATTTGGCATGCCAAGTGTGGTCCTGGAAGCACTTGGTTACCTAAGTTGTGCAGTTGGTCAGACAGGCTGCAAAATAGGTCAAAATAGGGTCAAAACTTTCCTAAACAGTCCAGAATTGGTCAAAACCATAGTTGAAGTCCAAAATTAGGTCAAACATGGTCAAATGTGGTCAAAATTAATCAACAAAACTATAAATTAATAGAAATCTAACCCAAGTTGCATGGTGAATGCAAGAGGAGCTGCCCTTGCTGGAGACACGAGAGAGAAGGACAATATGATTAGACTTCCAACATAGACTGAGTGTTCATGAGGGATAGATCATAGAAGGATTAGGTCTACATTATATCACTTACATGCCTGAGATTAGGGAAAATAGGGGATTGATCACCACATTGGCAGAGCGATGGCACTGAGAGACTACCTCTTTTCATTTGCCGACGGGAGAGGCTACAATGACATTGGAGGATGTTTGGCGCATACTTAAGATCCCTATTCATGGAGAGATTTCCTAGTATGGACAAATGATAGGTATATTAGTAGTGCATCATCTATTTGACTGCGATGATGAGGATCTAGATATCATGGATTATGAGATTCAGTGAGAGACACTAGCCATAAAGCATGAGAGATTAGTTATAGTATTATGATGTGTTATTGCGAGACTGTTAGTGCCAGATAGGAGAGGACACAGATTTACTATCAGTTGGGGGAGAGTGTTGGACATGATGATCATGAATATGAAAGTGTTTTCTTGGGGTCCATGCATGTTAGCTATGACATACTAACATCTGCATCAAGTAGCGTATAGAGGGGGATAACCTATCAACAATGGGATCACTCTTTTGCAGATTTGGGCTTATGAGCATATAGCATTATTTTGTCCTATTGAAAACTGAGTGTTGATCCTAGATATTCCATATTTTTATTGCTATGGTAGAGCACTTGCATAGGGTCCATTGGGATATGTATTATATTTTAGGTATTAAGGTTATGTGGTTATTAAGGTTTATCTTCTAGAGAGAGTGTATAGGTAGTTTGGAGAGAGACAGGGAGTGTTGATAGACATGATAATATTTGCATGCTCGAGGGGTGAGGTCAGGACATGAGTTACTTCTTAGACCACATGTTTCATATGCAGAGCTTGAGAATTTATATCGTAGAAAGTGGGGAGAAGGTGCTGATATCATAGACATATAAACCACAACATAGTATGATAGGTGGTTTATACAGCATAGGTTAATTCCTTTGACATATCCAGATGTGCGAGTGCTAAGATTGTGAGTGCCGAGAGAGGGAAAAACCAATGAGGACAATGATGAGGGAGAGGACAATAGTTCTTAGGAGGGGGAGGAGGATGAGGGAGATGAGGAGGGACATGAGGGAGATGAGGATGATGATGAGGAAGATGGGGAGGATGAGAGAAACATTGAGTCTAACAATGAGGATGCACATTATGTCAACAATGATCTGGATGCTATGCCTATACAGGTGGAGGAGGAGAAAGAGGATCCACTAGATGATAAGGATATATAGGCTCTTGAGGATATTCCTATGCAGGATATAGTTGTAGGAAATGAGGTGGAGAACATTCCACATGACAACACTTTGAGAGAGACAATGAGATCTTAGAGGGAGCATATTGCAGGTCTGATGAGGTAGATAGACAAGTTGATTATACAGAGGGATGTAGACCGGACAGAGCATGAATTACTCATGGCATAGATGGACAGATTGATATTGAGAGGGATGGACTGATAGCCTCTCAGATACTTCTTTGTCCAGAGCATAGAGAGTAGAGGAGGAGTCACAAGAATTCATTAGCAACATTATAGCTGCTAGAACACACATGATAACAGAGATGTTGGTAGATGATCGAGAGGAAAAGAGATACTGGTGATGCATGTATGAGAGATATGTACCACAAGAGCAGTGGGGACAAAGCTACAAAGCTTATTCTATAAGATCATGCTCTACGAGGACACAGAGTAGCAGGGGAGTGTTGGGACAGAGGGGACCACCTAGGTCAAAATAGACATGACAAAAAGGGGGAGCTTCATCCTCTAGATAAGGTGGAGGCCAAGAGGATCAAGAGAGAAGAGGTTGACAGGAGATTCTCTCTAGTAGAGGGGCATTTTGATAGACATACTTGATAGATCATATTGAGCCTTCAGGCCTTAGTGTATACAAATACCTTGATTTTTGTACTCTAATATTTTTTGAGATATATATGATATGCAACTAGCTTATATTCTTTTGCTTATATAAATGATGGATGGTTATGTACATGCTTTTACTTTCTTGCTATATGATGATGCCTAGATATTGCAATTTGCAGTATATTCATGTAGGGAATGAATGCAACTTTTTTGTATTTTGTCAGCTTTAGAACTGTATGAATGCAAAATGCATAGATATTTTGGATTTTTTTTCTTTATAAATGCATGAATGCAGGATGCACATTTTTTTGGTGTACCAGAGCACTAGACCAAGGTGAATGTGAGGAATGACTCAAGAAGTGTTAGTAAGAGATGAAACTTTCTTTCGTAAGTGCATTTATGTCATAAGAGCTTTTTTTAGATATGACAAAAATGAATGTAGCGCATCGTGGCATAGAGAGCCAAAGCAATAAAGAAATCCTTTTGCATAAAAAAACACAATGTAGACATAGAATGATCTTGTCCATCTTGAAGCATATGGAATTCATGCCCCAGAATTTCATGATAACATTCAGCAGACAGAAGGCAAACCAAAACCAATCATGAACCATCCCGATCACTCTCATAACTCAATAATATCATTGAGCAACATAGGAACATGACCAAAAATAAAATCAATAAAATATAAAACACTCACCGAAACAATGTGAGCCAAAAACCATTCTGATCTTATTATTACTTGCATCTTTGGAGATTTGTCTGATAGGTCGATACTGATTGATTGATTAAAAAGTTGGATGTTTTATAGGTTGATAGGTTGGATAGGTTGAGGGATTGATATTGAAGATTGAAAGATCAAACAAGTCCAACCAGATTTGAGTGTTGAATCAAATGCTTCAGTTGTGTTTATTAAAGCATGATTTCATTAAGCACATTATTATGAGTCTTCGTTCGATGTTTGCATGCATACTAGTCATGCCACAAAAGAGAGATGAATATGTACAAATTTATCGCAAATTTTGGAGAGAATTTTTAATTTTTTTAGGGTTTTTTAAGATATATGAATTTTTTTGTGATGGACTTTTTACAATTTTTTGGATTTTTTCCGGACTCTTTATTTTTTTTTGAGATTTTTTCAGCATCATATGTGATTTTTATGGTCGTTTTTCAAGATCATATTCAATTTTTAGGGATTTTTACAGAACATTAGATGATTTTTTTTATTTTTTCAAGTCATTTGATGATTTTTAGGATTTTTTCAGCTTCATATTTGGATTTTTAAGAATTTTCAAGACATTTAAGTATTTACATGATGTTAGCTCCAATGTGATAAAGCAAGTAACTCCATTGATTAACCATGTTTAGTGACTTTCCCCGAGTTCAAATTCAATTTTGAGCAATGCAAGAAAATTGCCCCAGATAAAACATAGACTATATATAGAGGTCAAGGATGAGATTTGTATAGACTAGGTACACCGAAGGAAAGAACAAAAAATACCAACCAGTTACAAGCCATAAAAGGGGCACTAGGGCTAATGCAAGGCGAAGGACGTGATCAGGAAAGGACAAGTAAATATCAAGTAGAATCATGATAGACATTGGAGCAACAACTTACTACGCATGGCACCTGTTTGCTAGGTTTTCAATCTTCGACAAATTTTTTCTCTTTATTTCTATTTTGTGTGCCAAGACCCATGTTTACCAGGTTTTCATCAAGGTAACCATTTTTTCCTTTTTTCCTTTTTTTTCTTTTTTGACTTTTTGAAAAAACAAACTATATTTTTTTAGGAACTTTTTTCAATTTTTTCAGGATCATGTGTAATACTTGCGGAGGTGCATGTTGTTCACTACTTTTGAAAATGGTTCTCCCTCAAGTGTTACAAGTTGATAGAATCTATACCCATATGTTTTGGTGACTATATAGGGTCCTTCCCAGTTTGGTTCAAATTTTCTAAGCTTTTCTCATTGTTGTTGGGTCTTGTAATTAATCTTCAAAACTAAATCTCCAATCTCAAAATGATAACCTCTGAATTTATTTTTATAACTCCTTTTGAGATAGTTTTGATATGCGTGCAAGTGGACCAAGATGACTTGTCTTTTCTAATTTCAAGATCATGGAGTTGGGACACTCTGTATTGTTCATCATCTATACTGTGTTGCAAAGACACTCTTAGTGATGGGATTTCAACCTCAAGAGGTAGAATGACCTCAACACTATATACAAGAGAGTATGGTGTGGCACCAGTAGGGGTGCATATGTTGGTTATGTAGGCCCAAAGAGTTAGATTCAATTGCAGGTGTCAGTCTCGGCTAGCGTCATTGACATTCTTTTGGAGTATGTTGACTATTGTTTTATTTGATGCCTCAGCTTGGCCATTGCCTTGTGGATAGTAGATGTATGCCTCTTTTCTTGATTCATGGTTCCCAAGATTTCCAAAGGCGAGGTTTAGTAGCAAAGGTTTTACAAATGATATAAATCCAATACACAAATACTAGTAAAACGAATAACTCAAAGCATAACTAATAAAATGTACAAGCAAAGAAAGGAAAACAAATGAATGCAATCCCCAAAGTGCTTGAAGTTTCTATTGTCTCTCTCTACTCCTTCCGAAACGTTGTTTTTGATGCTCAGTATTGGTGTGGGCAACATCTATGACTTGAGAAGCGTCGAGAATTTGCTAATTGAAATGTG
>MU227962.1:185262-198493 GCA_018584345.1 Thuja plicata | reverse complement strand
GAATTTGATTAGATGATTTGGGGAATGAATTTAGAGGAAAATAGATGATTAATTAATGATTAAAAAACCATTAATTAATAGATGAAAATTAGTGTTTTAAATGTAAAGTCGCAAGCCTGTCCATTTTCGGGTGTCTATAGTAGATACTATAAAATCCATGGTGAATCTTGAGTTTCTCACAAAGCGATGTAACATATTTTTTCTAGAAAGGGTTACCATTATCAATGATGATATCCAAAGGGACTTCATAGCAACATATGATGTAATTCAGAATAAATTTGGAAATTTGTTTGCCTATGATATAAGTCATAGGAATGGCATCAACCCATTTGGTGAAATATTCAGTAGTAGTTATAATATACATATGGTTTTCAGAGGAAAGAGGATTGATCTTCCCTATGAGATCAAATTCCCATTGAGAAAAAGGCCATGGATAAATAGTTCGCTGAAGATCTTTTTCTAGAGCATAAATCAAATTACCATGTATCTAACATTTGTAATACTTTTTTGCAAACTTGTGTGCATATTTCTCCATAGTGGGCCAATAGTATCCAACTCTTACCAATTTTTTTTGAAGACTTAAACGATTGAAATGACCTCTGCATATACCATCGTGGGCCTCACGTAAAGCAATTTTGGCTTCTTGCGATTTGAGGAATTTGATGAGGGTTTGGTCAAAGGATCTCTTGTAAAGGGTATCACTGATGATGACATATCTAGTGGCTTGTCGGATAAGGGCTCAATGTTTTTTATTGGATATATTAGGAGGTAGGATTTGGGCATGCAGATAGTTGTAAATATCTTGGTACTAAGGGGAATTGGGACCAACAATTTCACACGCAAGCCCGGATTGTGGAATATCAAACGTTGGGATCAATAATGCTCCACTAGAAATTCATAGCATTCTTCATTATGTGGCATGTCAATCATGGAGGCGATATTTTCCATAGCATCTTTGTGCTTGTTATGTACCCTGAGAAGTTGTTGAAACTTTATTGTAACAAATTTAGACTTTAGTAAGTTTGCAAGCTACTTGTAGGGTATCAATTTACATCTTTTGTTTCATAGTCATCATTAACTTGGTGGATGACTAGATGAGAGTTACCATACACTTTGAGATGTTGAATTTTCCATTGAATTGATAGCTTGAGTCTAGTGATTAGAGCCTCATATTCAGCAATGTTGAACTTATACATTCAAATAAGTTATTCGGTATGATTTAGGTATGACATCACCTTAAGGAGTTACAAACATGATATCAACTCCTGGTCTATTTCTAGTGCATGAACCATCAAAATATGGCTTTCATTCATTATATATTTCAAAGGTGAAGATTGATTCATCTGGAAAATCTAAGAGAAGAGGATGACCATCTTGGACCGGTGCTTTTGCAAGCCAATCAGAAATTACCTAGCCTTTGATTGCTTTTCGGTCTACATATTCACTATAAAATTCACTTAAGATCATTACCCATTTGGCCAAGTGTCCCGTGAGAGATGCTTTTCTTAGAAGCTGATACTTTAGTGGGTCAATCCGTGATATAAGCATAGTTTTTTTATGAAGCATGTAATGTCTTAATTTTTGTGTTGCAAAAACCATAGGAAGGCATGCTCATTTGATGAGTGAATAATTTATTCCAAATCCCTCAAGTGTTCTACTTATGTAATAAATAGCTCTTTCTCTACCTTGTTCATCATGTTGCACTAGAAAGGCTCTGAATGTAGTTTCAGCAATAGAAATATACAAAATGAATGGATTTCCAAGAATAAGAGGCATCAAGATTTGTGGATTAAGAAGATAGTCCTTCAATTTATGGAATAATTGCAAACATTGTTCATTCCATGTAAACGTCACACCTTTATGTAGAAAATGTTGGAAAGACTGACACTTATCAACCAAATGTGCAATGAATCTTCGGATAGACTATAATTTTCCCTGTAGACTTCTTAGTTTCTTCAGAGTAGTCAGAGTAGGCATTTCCAATATTAATTTCAATTTCTCAAGGTCTAGTTTAATGCCTCGATGAGAGATAATGCAACCTAGGATTTTTCCATAAACAACTCCAAAAACACACTTCTTTGGATTCAAGCGAAGCTTGTAACCTTCCTTTCTCTCAAATATTTTACTTAAAATGTTCAAGTGATCTTTTCTGGTAGGATATTTGCATAGTATATCATCAACATAGTCTTCCATCAGTATATGCATGAAATCATGGAAGATAGTAGGCATTTCTCTCTGATAAGTTGCTCTGGTATTCTTGAGACCAAAAGGCATGTGAAAGTTTTTTTGGGTTGATCTTCAAGAGAAATTCTTATTTAATTATAACTGGAGAAGACATCCATTAGTGATAGCATCTCATATCCATCTTTCATATCTACTATGATGTCAATATTTGGTAGTGGAAAATTGTCTTTAGGGCATGCTTTATTCAGGTCATGAAAATTTGTGCATATTCTTATGCCCCCAATGTTTTTTTCTAAAAGAGACCAAATTAAACATCTGATCTAGATAGTCAATTGGTCTAATGAAGCCAACATCCAATAAATTTTTCAATTCTTCTTTTACTGGGAGAGCTATTTGAGGATGCATTTTTCTCAATTTCTGCTTCACTAGTTTCGCATCTAGTTTTAGTGACAAGTGAGGAAGAACTAATTTTGGATCTTGGCCAAGCATATCTGCATAGGACCAGGAAAATTTGATATCTTTCTAGGAAGAACCTAACAAATTTATCTTTTTCATCTTTTGATAGTGAAGCTACAAAGTGTATGATTTTAGGATTATATGGCGTTCCCAAATGGATTTCTTTTGTCATTTCAATCAATAGTGCTGACTTGTATTTCTGCGGAGGTATGTCCAGTCTTCCATCCTTGGGTGCCTTAGAGAGGTTTTCACCATTGGATACGTCCTTTATTTTTACTTTTCACGATCTAATGGAACCTTTCAATTTTTACCAGAAGACCTATTCTTTACATTTTTAAAATTTCATTTTCAATCTTGCGACTGGAAGATGGAGCTGACTCCCAAAAATATGTTGTGGCATCAAGATGAATGGTGAATCCAGCTGTGTGATCACCATATGGCATGCCTTTTCAGATCTCAAATAATTTTTCTATTGCTTCATCATTTTCAAAGCGATCTAAGCTCAGTGGTCGTTGTTGATCCCAATCTATCAGTTCAGGGTATACTTCATGGTATACTAAAGGGATGTCATCATTAGTATTGCATATGTTTTGGAAGCCAAGTGTAAGGGGAAATATATAAATATTAGTTTCACTAGTGTTATTAGCTTCATTCTTAGAAGTGACTGGACTAGTATCCTAGAAAGTTTCAATCCAGGCTTCTGGACAGGTCTTAGGAGGGGGTGTATCATCATCATGTTTATCTTCTATGGTTAGATCTTCAGGATCAGGAAAAACATGGTCAAGTTCATAGGAGATGGAGGAATAGGAATTCCATTCTCACTCATTGGAATTAGTCATTTCAGGATGGGTATCCTCAAATGCATTATCATCATTTAAAGCATCCACATTTTCACACGAGTTCAACTTAGTACTCGAAGAGACGATTCACAAAGGTTTAAATCCAAGTCCTAGATTAGAAGGTCATCCTTGTACAGTAATAGGCTCAATAATTCCTTGTTTTTTGTGCCAAGACCACTACAACCATTGTAGCCTTTTTTTTGCATGATTGTGAACCTTGGTCCATACTTCTCAACATGTATCTGAGTGGGTTCTTGTTCTTGTTCTTGTTCTTGTTCTTGTTTATCTTTGTAAATCCATGTAGATGTGTTATTATAAACATGTTATTCATGTAACCCTCCCCAACTTGTAAATGTAGTAGAGGGGTTAATTTTCATGGTGGTCTTTGGTTGTTGTTTCTGCAGTAGATGCGACTTTCCATAAATTTTAGGGAAAGATGTAATTTCCCAATCTAAAAGGCTTGAGCCATGGTATATTCTTCGTAACCTTTATCTTCAATTTTCATTTTTCCCTTGATCATCTTGGTGAGTGTGGATGTATCAACATATTTGGAAGAATTTCTCAATGTTGCTTCACTATTTGTAGGCACTTGTTGTGAAAGAGTATCTCTTAAATTGGCACAGAATTGAAAGGGATTATGATCTACAGAATAGTGATTTCCACTCCATTATGGGAAACCTTCAGGCATTGGTGATAGGTAGATGGGACCTCTTTCATAGCAAGGATCCAAGGGTGTCCCAAGATAATTTTGTAAATAATATTAATGTCCAAGACTTATAGCAATGTGTTTTCAATAGCTGGACCAATTCTAATTGGCAATACAATGACTCCTTTCGAAGGACGTTCAACGTCATCATATGCTTTGATTGTGATTTTTCTTGATATGTTAATATCACTTTAACTGTAGCCAAAACTAATGACAACTTTCAAGGTGGAAATATAAAGTCCTGCTCCACCGTCTATCATGGCCCGTCTGACTTTGCAGTTGTGGATGAAAAATTCAAGGTGTAGGGGATCATTATGACCAAGTATATCTTAATGGACATCATTCAAAAAAAAGGTAATATTTTGTGATACATAAAAGTGCCCTATCATGGCCTGAAATTGGGCAACATCAATGTCATTAGGAACATTATAATCTTTTAAGGCTTTGTCAAGGATCTCTTTATGCTGAGGGGACGTGCATAACAATTCAAGAATAGAAATTTGTGCTAGGGTTTTACCAAGTTGATCAACAAGGTTATATTCAGTAGAGAATTTGCGTCTAGGAGGTGGTCCAAGAACAATAATCTTGGTACGGCGAGTAGTGACTTCACATTGAAGATTCTCTTCTCTGAAGGTAATAGTGGACACATGTGCACCTGACTCATAGAAAATGTTGAATGGTGCTTGAACATTTTATTATTAGCTCATACATTATTTATGGCACAAGATTTGCAATGAATAAATGTATTTGTTGTTCCTTTGGAAAATGAAAGGGACATTGAATAACCAAATTTCTCCATCAAAATAGGAATTTCATAAATGGTTCTCCGAGCTTTTGTTTGGTTGTGCACAAATTCGTCAATGTAACTTCGCTTGATATGTTGAAGTTGAAATGAGAGATAAATTTGTCAGCCAACTCTTTCCATGACCTTATATTTCCTAGTAGTTTAGAATACCATTATATTGCTTGTCCACCAAGATTTTGAGGAAAAAATCTCATGAGATAAGTGTCATCATGATGAACTTTGAAATAAGAAATATAAAACTCCCTGATGTGATCTATCAGATTACCTTTTCCTGTGTGTTTCTCAAATTTTTGTACTTAAAAATTTCTTGGGAAAGGAGGCATATATAAACTCTCATCAAATGGATTAGGGCATAGATCTCATTCTATATAAAGTTTTTTTTCCCTTGAATTACATCTCATTAACTTGTTTCTATAACCATTGGATTTGTTGAACCATATCTTCATTATGTGAAGACTTTGTAACCTTATCAGGATATTGTGTTTTTTTGCACACTTCTTCTCTTAATGGGCATCAACATTATATTGATGTGTCGATTCAGGAGTATCTAATTCTGATTCTTTGAAGTGATATCTTAAGATGACGCCATGACATTATTCTATTTTTGTTGGTATTGCAGAACTTGAGATTGTGTGATTTGTTGTGTGAAATACTCATGAGGATCCTCCACTCATTGTTGTGTTTTTCAATACGTGAATGGTTATTTTGGTGGAGGTACATAATGTTGGGCTTGTGGCACATATTGTTGTTGTGATACTTGTTGCATTTTTGGTGCATATGCTGATTTTTTTCTGCATACTATTGATGTTGTGCCATATGTTGTTGTTGTTGTTGTTTTTTTTGTTGTTGTGATGCATATTGTTATTTTTGATATTGTGGAATGTACTCATATTGTTGTTTTCATGAATGTTTTTGATGCACATGTTGCACTTTTGGTAGGCCTTGAACATGTTGTGTGACAGGATGAGATCCTTGACCCACTTAATATTAATGTCCTTACAACATTTGTTATTGTCCCTTGTGTTCTTGTTGGTATCCTAATGGTGCAAGTATATCACCAATATTTGGAGCTTTATGCTTTGGTGGCTTCAATTAATTTCCTTGAGACATCATATTAACTTGCGCTTGTTGTACTACATGTGCTTGTTGTGTCGCCTTTGGTGGAATTGGTGAGATGTCAATAATTATTTTCTTCCTTGGATCTAGTGGTGTACTTGGCATAATTTTAGTGGTCACACAAGACACATCTGTCATTTATATCGTAGATACCCTTGGTATGCCTTCGATTGGTCCTTTGGATGACATTGTGTTTGAAGTATTTTCTTGCATTGTTGAATATGATAGCAATAGAGGACCACTTTGTTGTTTTTCTTCCTAAGAGGGTATATGTGGCATTCCTAAAGAAAATGTAAATGAACATTTTGGTACTTTGTGTTCATTTACTTGCGTGCATTGCTTGAAATCAAGTCACATTGTCCTTTGAGGATATGCTTTGGAAGCATTATTATTATATGTTATTCCTTGAGGAAGTGGTAACATCGTGTTAAATAAGGAATTATTTAATGACACAAGGATTTCCTTTTGAGGAACTTCAATAGTTAATTCACTTCATGGTCTCTTTTTTACTACCTTCGCAGTTGGTTCATCCAAAACTTGTTCGCATTTTTCTTTGTCCAAAAGTACTAAAGGTTGATTTTCTTCCAAAGTGGATTATGTTGGATTTTGATATTCCAATAACAATTGAGGACTTGATTTATTTAACACTTTGAGATATCATTTTGAATCTTGAGTCATGATGTATTCCAATTTCTTTCAAATTCTCTTATCTTTAATAGCTTGATCAATTTTGTCTTTAGGTAAGTTCATAAGTGAAATGCGACTTTCTTCTGAACTTTCAAAATCCGAAGATGAGCTTGATGAGTCATTAGGATCCTTTCCAACTTGTGATGGTAGGTTAGGTTGATCACAAAAAAAATCTGAGTTCCATGTTCTAGGTAGGTCCTTGGTGCAAAGATGTTTGATAGAGTTGATCATATTCAAATGTTCTTTGGTGTTCCTCTTGAGGTGTTGGTGGAACACTACCATGTCCTGGTTCCATAGGTACAAATATTGGTTCAAATTTTGGTGGAGGTCCCCATTGAATCATGCCATAACTTAGTGAAGCATTTGAGGGGTACCCCATTTTACATAGGTGATTTCTTTGCCTCAAATCAGGTGGAACTTGCAAAAATGTGACATGTCTTGGGTCATGAAAAGTTTGGGTTATCTCTCTTGGAGATTGCACATATTTATTAGATCACTTTGTTGGGTTTGAAATATTAAACCTTGTCGTGGATCAAGGGGTGGTTTTGATTCCCCTTGTGATGTGAACATAGGTTGATAAGTATCTTTTCTCCTTTTATATGTTTGAGACCTTGTAAAAATTGGCATGATGTCTATATGCAAGTTCAAGATTTTTTTGGTTTTTAAAAATATTTTGGAATGATAATCCAACCTATGGTATACAAAGGCTCTTGAAAGGATATGAAACTTGAGGTATGAAAATGCATATATTTTTGGATTTTTGGATTTTGAATGACTATGCAAAGTAATCTAAGGCTTATGCAATTATATTTTTGGGATTTTTTTACTTTGAAAATCTTTGGAAAATACAAACCTGAGAGTTTAACCTTAGGAAATTAAATAAGGATCTTGACTTTAAAAGGGATCAAAAGGACAAGGATAATTGGATAAGAATGGACTAAGTCAAATCCACCACATGACAAAGATTTAATTTGACCAAATGATAGAGGGACAATTTGAATAAAGGGATAAAGTCAAGATCCTATTTTCAATAACACAAGGAACGACTTTAATCTTTGGATTTTTTGGGTATTTTGCAATTTTTTTAAGAGGATCTAAATGAAAAATAAAAATGCAAGAGGATCAAAATTGCAAACGAAAAGGGACTAATGCAACGCATGCAAAGATCGCAAAAGGGGATATGATATAAACATGCAAAATGAGGACTATTACACATGTCATAAGGCTCCAAGGTGAATATTTTGAGATTCCTTATGTTCACAAGGGGTTTAATACAAGGTGTCTGTGACAAATCAAAGAGTTTAGGAACATCTTGAATGATATTTGCATGTGTTATTATGATGTTTAGGAGAGCTTTGAATTTTTTTCCTTGAAGTTGAAACACTCACACAAGACACGTCAATAGAAATAGTTGTTGTAAAAATTAAAACCATCACACCAAAACCTAGGCTAGCAAGGAATATATCCACTGAATTCCCACTTGAACAATTTCAGTCATGCCTACTCAGAGCTGACAGCCTAGAAGCTTGGATATATGGGCTCCTCCTTACAGTGCACTCACTTCTCAGGCACACCAAGTTTCAAATCCAAAGGGTCATCACTTCCCAAGCGACCGCTGTCTCTACTAAGAGTCGCGAAAGTGTGGGATGTCTTTGGGGTTTCCCCCTGCGTGAGTGAATAGAAAGGTTTTATTTTTCCACTACAACAAAGGTATTTAATAAGGACATTCATTTTGAAGATAACTTATGAATCATACAAGGCAACATGGTAGTGCAAGCGCTATTGAGACCTATAGTCCCACAAATACTAGACACAAGTGATCTTAGGCCTCTGATACTTTAATCTCAAGGAGGTGTTTTATTATAGTGGGTTGGAAGAGGCTAGCTTTGCCTGGTTTCCACTTGGGTCATTCCCTCTCACTGGCTATGCTAAAGCACTTGGGAGGCAAGCCTTCTAAAATATTAAATGAATTTCTATTCACTCAAGATCTACAAAAGCGAGGGGAGATGATACATTCATTCAACCTTAGGATAAAAATCTAAAATCACTTCAAACACATAAGAAAAGTTATTCTTTTTATGTGTTTAAATTAAATTATTTTAAAACATATCTAAAAAAATTAAATTAATTAAATAACTAACACATTTAATTAACTGAAAAAAAAAAGAGATTATATTAATTACATAACTCATTTTATATAAAATCATATTATTTTATTTCTACGATTAAAAAAGAAATAATACTAAATATAAACAAAAATAACTATTAAATTAAAATATTTCTTTTAAATTACAACTATTTTCTATTAATTAAACCAAAAAAAACTATTAAACATGGATTTTTAATTAAAAAACAATTATTTAATACTAAATAAACAAAAACAACAAAAAAAAAATTGAAAAACATTAAAATTAAAAAATAAAAAATGTACTTACCCCTTCCGGCCGGAATACCCCTGTAGCTCTCTCCGAAGCCCCGACCCGCTAAATGAGAATGATCCGCGCAGGCTTTTTTTTCCCTTTTATATACTTTTGGGGGTCCGGCCGGATCCCCTTCCGGCCGGAATGGATCCAGCCGGACCCCTCGCGCCACATAGACGCCACTTAGCGCCTAAAGGGCGCCACGAGGGTCCAGTCAGACCCATTTTGGCCAGACTCATTCCGGCCGGACCCTCTTAGGATGTCCTCTAGTGCGACACACTATTATACTTTTACCCTGCAACAAATTGAAGTGTTTGCTAACTACTAAAAAGAAGACATGAAAGTTTAGGAAGACACACAAGGTCTTCGTCAAGCATCCTGCATCAAACACTTTAGTAGTTTATCTTTCATTCTTCATCCCATGAATTCCAAAATGCTACATCGATCATCAGCTAAAACAAATAAATCATGTATATCAAGTGCATAAACAAAATTGGGAAGTGTCAAAAATAAGAAAACAACATCAAGATGACTCAATTTATCAACTGCGCAGAATAGAGTCCCCAAATGCGCAGTTGGTAAATTGAGTCAGAGAGAGAGAGAGAGAGAGAGAGAGAGAGAGAGAGAGAGAGAGAGAGAGAGCATACTGATTTTCCTATACGTTACATGTATGGACAATAATGATTACCTATTTTATACTGTACTTGATTCAAATGGATGATAGAAAAAATGTTGATGACTAAAGATGATCGTAGGTTAATCATCTCAAGATCTTTCCTATGCTTTTTGAATGGAGTTAATCGAACTTCATATGTGGAAGTTATGGCTTCCAGAGAAAATGCTATTTTAATTTCTTCATAACCCGATCGGGTTATGGAGAATAAAATGCATAACTTTTACTTCTTCAAAACCCAATCAGGTTTTGAAGTACTTTTTTATTTTTAGAACCCAATCGGGTTATTTGAAATTTAGAAACCCAATCGGGTTTTAAGACAAATTGAGTTTTTTTATAATATTTCCTAGGCTTGGTTACCAAGCTTAGAACAATTTCAAATTTTCAATAACCCGATCGGGTTATATGAAATTTGATTTTTTTTTAAAGATGTGTCCACGTTTTTGGTTCACAACTTGGTGCACATACCCGAAGGATTAGGAACAATTCCAACAGTTTTGAAATGGTTTAGGAAATTATGAGGCATCGAAGATCTTTGCCAATGCCTTAGATTAACTGACAAAATTATTGATGATGATGATTAGAAATAACATTGATGAACTTTGACAATGTTCTTAGATTGACTTGGATCAAGATGATGATGATGAGGCATCGATGAACTTGGATAATGCACTCAAATTAATTCGTTTGAAGCTGGCTGACAGGGTTGATTTGAAACAACATTGATGAGCTTTGACAATGTCATTAAATGAATTGATGATGACGATGGATCAATGAGTTGTGACAATGCGCTAAAAATGATGAGATTGATAAGACATGAATTGATTTGATTATGAGGCATCGATGGACTTGGACAATGCCGAAGGATTTATTTTAAAATATATTGATAAGGTTATTTTTAAATGATTTGATTGATGAGGCATCGATGAACTTTGACAATTCCCTAGAATGATTTGAAAAGGATCAAACGAGTCCGAAATGATCTTGGACTGATTAGGAAGGGATTAGGACTGACTTGGAATTATTTAGGAGGATTTGATATAGTTTAGGAATGATTATGATTAATTTGGATTTGTTTAGGAAGATTTAAGATCATTTCGGATCAATTAGGGTCAATTTAGGAAAAGAAATGTTAATAATCAATTGAACAATTTTCAATGCTTAATTAATGACGAAAGACAATGCTGACATATAGTAAACACCATACACGCAACATAGAGGAATAATTAGAATGCAAAACAATGTTTCAATTGTAATGCCAAAAATGTTAACACATAGACTAGTAGGCTTGAACCATTTTTTAGCGTCTACATTAAGATTCTTCTTGTCATCAACATTATCTATCATTATCTTAGATATGTTCTAGTCTATATTCTCTCAATTTTTTTGAAAGTGTCAACCAAATTTTTCACCTCTTCCAAAATTTCATAATCAACTTCCTCACTCTACCATTGTTTTTTATTTTTAAATATTGGATCTTATTATTTGAGGTGTGTTACTAGATAAGTATTTATTACATGATAATTTTTTGTAGTAATGGGATTTCTTGAAGCTTGCCAATTGTAACCTCCAAAGCGTTGTGATTTAAACACATCCCATTCAAATCATTCTCTTTGGAACTTTATGAGATTTTAAATTCGAGGAAACAAAAAGCTCAGGGTCCTAAGTTTAGGTGGTAATAGTAGTTATGAGGTTCACAGTGGAGGAGACTACAAACATAGGGTCCTAATTAGGGTGCAACTAGGAAATGTCTATTACTTTTTTTGTTCTATAGTTGATGGTACATGGAAAATTGGTGATTCCATAGTGGGCTTGAGGGAGACATGGACTATATGGACTCACTACGAATCCCTTTACTCTTTTCAAAGGCATTAATAGAATCAAAAAAATTTGTGGAAGGGGAATAAGGATCTTCACCTTGCATGTGGGGGATTTCTACTCAATCACTATGGACTTGGGTTTACCTTTTGATGGAACTAAAGTGACCTCGTGCGGGGTTATAAATTTTCTAGGACTAAAGGGAGAAGTTGACATCCCGACCAACTAGAATCTGTTGAGATGGTAAATTAGCTCCTGATGAAACAAAAAGTATTACTTTTCCATTTATACTTTATCATAAAAATTCCTCAAGAGAACTATATATCAAGAAGGGTAATTTAGTTTTTGAGTCATCTCTAAAATAGTTTAATATGTGGAACAAGTAATAGTTTAAAATATGGAACAATTAAGAATAGAATATTTTATATTTAATTTTAAGAATTTGCAAGGAGGGGTTTTCTTTCTCTTTTTTAATCTTTGTATCTTCTAGAATTAGAATTCCAAAGAACATTAAAAAAAAATATAGATATGAAAGACAATACATGTTATAGATATTAAAAAATACTACATACCTTCTCCTTTATGAATACACCACAACTAAATTAGATCCACTTCTAGAATTATTGTTTACAATAAATGTTACAAAAAATAACTTGTTTCATATATTTTAAAAATAATTATTGAGTTGTTTGAGAAGCTATATGACAATATTTTAAAGATTTTATTTGAGATACAATTGAAAATATCTTGTCAGTGAAAAAAAATCCTGAATGAATTTGTTGGGTCACATATCCAATATTTCACAATAATGATATAAATAACAATATTCAATGTTACTCAAGACATTAAAACAATTGAACCTCAATTAGAAAATGTAATGTATTTTGAAATCTAATGGAGAGTTTTTATACATAGATATTAGAAAGGTTAGTGAATTGAAATGGACAAACAAATTGTAAATCTTTTTTATTGTTAAAAGAAATGCATTTCAAATTAATTTATTTTGCTTTCTCAAAATATTATCATATTATTATAGTATTAGTTGTCACTCAAAAGATTATTAAGGTTGACAACTTAACAAAAAAAATAAAGGCATTACAATTCATTTTAGTATAAATGACAAATTATTGTTGCAATGATTGCTTCTAAATTCAACTAATAAACAAATATACAATAATATCAACATGTGTGACAATAGTAATCATTTTAGTCAAGTCACTAATATAATTGACATTCCATTTATTGATCTTAATACCCCCAAAACATATTGTTTACAATTTAAAAAAATAAATATAAAAATACATTTATTATAATAAAAATAAAAAGGTCTTATAGAACTAATAATAAAAATAAATATAGTAAAGATAGTAGATCTTATAAAACCAACAATGTCAATATAAACTAGCAATCGCACCTTAGGGTGCAATGGGTACGCCGAAGATATATTGAAGGTCAAATTGGGAAAGAATATGGTCTATTTTTTAATATATTTGTGCAACTAATAAGGTTAGTTGGCATAAATAAATC
>MU227962.1:172296-184175 GCA_018584345.1 Thuja plicata | reverse complement strand
ATATTATATTAAAAATAAATAATGATGTTTTATCTTGCCGATCTCGTTCCTGCACGACTATGCCCCGCACTAAACTGGCGGCTACGCATCGCCTATGATCTGGATCTGACCTGAAGAATGAAAATTACAGTAAACCTGCCGCTCGTTACAAAACAGTCAGCAAAATACGGCTATGTTTCAACATCAGAGAGATTTGGACAGCTGGTGGAAAACTGATGGACAGCTGGGATGGACAGCGGGTGGAAAATGATGGACGGCCAAGATTGCTTCAATGGCAGTCATTGCCATCTCCAGCACCTCCAGCCGTTGATCAGATTATTTTGCTCAACTGTGTTCAAAGAGAAAACACCTACGGCGTAGTAACTAAAAACTTATGATAGAGTAAACTAATAATAAAGATAGTAGGTCTTATAAAACCAACAATAATAAATAATGATAAAAATCATCAAGTCTAGAGACAACTATATAGCTACCTACTTCATTTGACGTTTAGTTGTGCTCACATTACATATATTGAGAGTAATTACACCATTTATTCCGATTGATGTTTAAGTGGAAACGATTGTTTATTCCTAAATTACTATACAGACTATTTGTCCTCTATTCTTTAATTTTTCATCTTTAATTACTATTATATTATGTATATTCTCGGCTCCTCTCATTAAAATCGTGAATGGAATGGGGGACTTTCATTGATACACCAGAGCGGCTAAAATATTAATGGCGGTGAGCGATACCTGGGCTGACAGATGGTACTAGATATTAAAGCTGCTATTTTCAGTGGGTTACCTTGGATTGTGACATTAAATGTTACTGCCTCTACTTAATAAACAATAGTACAGAGTAAATCCAACATCTTGGATGCACTTTTCACCCTACACATTTATTACAATATTCTCAGAAATAAGTACTTGTTATGTGGTCTAGATTGTAATTGTGTGTTCTTCGTGTTGTTTTCTACAAGTAGATATACTAACACTTGCACTTTAATGGAGTGCAACTGATAGTAAAATATATATAAAATGATGGTATTGTGGTGTTGATATGAAAAGATTTGCCATAATATTTTCCCTATGTAGGGAAACATCTAGTGAAATGTCAAACAACATTTAACATTTTATAGAAGTCGGTAAGAATGTATTTGCAATGAGGAAAACGCATTATGTAAATTACAAATCATTATGTATCTAATTAAAAGTAGTTTAACTATTCTTAGAGCCTATGTTACTCAACAGTTCTGTTGATTGACCCAAGCTTTTCTTACAATTTATATTTCAAAGTACATATTCGACTGACCAAATCTATTCTTACAGTCTACATTTCAAAGTGCACATTACATATTTTGTTGTTTACAAAGTAATCTGATCTTTTTCAAAGCATAGGGCAAGTAAATAAAAGTGTTGAAAAGGTTTCTCGACTTTGGAATCCATTCGAAAGTTATCAAACTCTTCTTTCAAAATGTGAATTCCTCATTACTTTTGTTTCCATGTAATTTGGATTTTGTACAAAGCATAGTTGAGTCATCATGATTATCATCAAGTGGGATAGGAAATTTGTGGTTCTCTGAGCTATTTCCATGCATCTTTAGGTTGTACTCACCAACTACCTCTAGATACAAATATTGCTTGAGGCTAACATTCTTTAGATATTTCTTTTGTGTGGCATACATATTTTGTGAGGTAAAATAAAACTAATATGCATTTCAGACAAAAGATTAGGAGTCTTCGTTACCGTGAGCAATATGAAGTTCTTGAATGGATCAAATATTGTCGAGGCGTTCAAACTGCTAGACTTGCAAAAAAATCAAAGCACTTCTATACTAATTACATTTGAAGTAGAAATAATGAAATAGTCATAAATTAAAAAAACTCCAAATTGTTTAGGATATGCATTTATTTTTATATTTTTGACAAGGATCAATACTTAAAAAGATATTAATAAAATAAAATAAAAAACAATATACGTATGTACATATGAAAATTTGGATTGTTTTGTTTATATTCACATTTTGTATTTTGAAATAGTAATTTGTAAATTCAGCGGGTTCCTAGAACATTAAAAATAGAGCATTTGAAAAACAGAGCTTATATAACAATTTTGAGTAGACAACAAAACAAGAATAACAACTCAAGCATTATATAAATGGTACATCATATCAATGGATTATGCCAACCAGCTATTGACTCTATAATTGTTCACTTTAATATTAGATCCCAGAATGAGTTTATTTTTTTCACATATTCATAACAAAAAATGAACCACTGGGAGAAAACTTATAACAAAAGAAAAGCAATTGAAGGAACTTCTATAGATTTGTTTGATAAAAATTTTAGATTTTGTTCTTTACAGATAAAGGCATCATAAAATGAAACTAGGTAAGATGCAATGAAATTCAGTCTTTGATCCTTTTTCATTCTAATTATTATTTTCATAAGTTAAAAATTTAAAATTCAAGCTCAAATCATAATCATAGACGACAAGCTAAGTGAAAGATATGCGAGTCTAGTAGTCTTGTAAAATCTTTATTTGGACTAGAATTCTATATCATTGATCTGTTGTATGTCTTGTCCCAGGGTTTCTTTTTGTTAAGTATTTTTATTTTTTATTTTAGAAATTACTCAGGGTTCCCCTCCCTTGTAACCCCACAAGTTATGTTTTTCATTTCATTCCTACCAAAGAAATGGATGCTATTTTAGTTTTCTATCCATATCCATAATCATGTTAACTTAATGAATAAAGTCTTGTAACGGGTATGATAAGGATATACCCCTTACTACTTAGCACAATTGGTATTCTACCTAATAATAACTATAATAAGAATATTTACTCTGCAAAGCTTCAATACATAGATCTCTTCATCCAACCTCTACTGCCTGAAATATGTTGCCCTAATGAATAAAGTACTCTAATAGGTATGACGGGGAGACACCCCTTGCACTAGCACAGTTCTGTGTTATGCTTAATAACAACTATAACAGTAATATTTACTCAGCAAAGCTTCAACACACAACCCTCTTCATCCAATCTCTGCTACTTGAAATCAATATTGGGCTAGTCTTTATATTTAGTGTTGTCGAAGAATCTAATTCTTTTTTGTATAGCTGCAAGCTATTTAATTCCATTTTTAAAATTTAACATGATTATTTTTTATCTATTAATTAGATTATGTAAGACTTATTATAGTCAAATGCTATATTTATAGCATTTATGTTGACAATTGAGAAAATAATCTGTGAAATTAAATAATTTTACAACATAAATTAACAACAAGAAATAACAATACTAGTTTTCAAATTTAATATTGAAAACTATTATGGATCTTTTTATTTATGTATCTTTAATTTAACATAATAATTTATTTATCTATTAATTATATTATGTAAGACTTATTATAGTCAAATGATATAGATTGTGCATATGGTAATGGCCAAAATATTTATGTTTACGAAACACAATTTCATAAAAAAAAATATTACAACTTAAATGAGTGTTAAGAAATAACAATACTATTGTTCAAACTTAATAGTTAAAAACATATCAAATATTTTCTTTATTTAGTTTTAATTTAACATAATTATATTACATGATTGATGATGCTAGCATGACACACCCTCTAGGTCCATGTGAAATGCTTTTGACCCGGAGCTATGAATTGGTGAGGCCACAAATGTGGGACATCGTCACCACACTTCACTTGTTCAAACATATTTTCCTCTATCATTCAATTTGCATTAGTTATTACTACAAACTCCTTTTTGGAAACATAAACAACAATCCAACAATAGATGCAAGCTCAAAAAAAATGAATGAGAAAAGTCTTGATGTGATGCATTATTTTCTCAAGTGAATTATTTAATTATAAAAGTATTATTTAGTGTTGTTGTAGCTTTCCCTTTTATTTGATGTTTAGGATTAGACCTAAAAAATTAAATGAAAGGTGAAAAACAAGGCCACTGGGTCATTGTTTATGTATTGGAGATTTGGATGTGAGTTTGGAGAGGCGACATGGACAATGAATAGTTGGATAGAATCTTATTATGTTTAGAAATTATTCTGACAACATTAAAGATTCTAGGAGATAACTCATGAAGCCTCCACAACATAGAATCTACCTATTAGTAGTATGGTCTTCTTTCTTCACTAAAATATATTGGTTATTTGGATATGCATGGTTTTGAATGAATCTAGAGACCAGAGGTACAAGGATTTATAAATTTGTCCCAGTTTTTTGTCAAAAGGTGTTCACTAGACTAAAGGTTTATGAAGGGATTTCTTATCCATATGATAATATAAAAAGAATGATCTTTCCAAATGCATTAAAATCTTATATTGGTATGAATGTACTATTGGTTGAATCTAAGATCCCTATGTATGTGTAATCTTGTGAATTTTGTGATAAATCATGGAAAAAAAGAAAATTTATGAAAATGACAATACAACCTTGCAAGATGCTCCAATGATAAGTTGTCCTCATAAATTATAACTTATGTAATGGTGCATCCTAAAAATTGGACAACCATTTTCTTTGAAGAAAAAAATATTTAAATAGATCAATTTTGTTTTGAAATAAGTTTTGACAAATAAGATTTCGATATAATTATTTAGTTCGTGCTCATTGTTGAGTACTTTTTTTTTTTATCCAATCAACTTTATGATTTTTTTCAAAACTTTATGTTTCACTTATTTAAAAATTTAAACTATTTCTTAAATATTATTTATTTCATTTCCTTTGGCAAGTTCATTGCAGATTTTTTTTTTTTGTTGAGGCAAAATAATTATTTTGTTTTCATACTTTATGGTTTTCACTGTATGACAAGAATGTTGATAAGATATAATAAAGAGAAGCCAACAAAAAAACTAACAAACTTGGACATATCTTGTCCATATTGAATCAATCGTTATATATCTTATGTGTATTAAATATTAATTTCTAGAGTCTTGTAACAATACCATGACATTGAAAAAAGTAATAAATAAAAGAATTGTCTCATAATAAAGAAAGAAAAAGATATGATATCATATGTTGGTTGAAATAGTAAATAATTGTTCACCAACACTACCCACATTATTCTTGACATGCTCTCTCACCTATCCACCATCAATACTCCATCAAAGTTTTGGCTAACAGGAACTTCAAATTTATTGTGCCTAGATGCAACCACTATATTTATTTTCTCTCCATTCTTAAACTTGTTTTGATTATGGAAATTCTTGTGTTTGCAATTTTCCATAGACCTCTTCTCTTAATCAAAATAAACTCCCCTTTTCCTCTTAGAAATGTGAAGTACAGTTAGAATTGGCATTAGTAGCATTCCACATATGCTAACACTACTTTTCCAAATGACCCTCCAATTAGACTTAGCACTTTGACCACAACCATTCACTCAACATTCCCATTGGGAAGAACTTAGGAGAGCACGTATTGTTTGACGAGTGGGTATTCAGAAAAACCCCATTTCTATCATTGTGATGGGCGCTCATCTGAATGAGGTTGATTGATATAACACTTTTTTTTTAATTTGGCAATTTTTAATTGTTCCACAGACTAATGTCGTTGTTCGGGGGGCCTATTGATAGAACATCACCTCATGAATTATGGGTCAATGAGTTTGACTCAAAAACTACACAGTTAAACCCTGATAACAATATCACATAACATCACCTTTTATTATTGGCAAATTTTCACTGTTCATCATCGTGCCGTTGTTTTGATAGAATAATACCATCATTTTTTTTGTTGTGGTACGCAGCAAAAACAAATCTAAATGCTCGTTTGTACGAATGAATAATATTACCTGACATTTGATATTGCCAGAATTTCAGCTCTGACATCTATGGAGATAATAAAGGATGATATTTTTTATGCTAAATTATAGCGATCAATACACATAATTGATCCAATGGATAAATTATATTATTTTCTATTTTAAACGTTAAGAGTGGATATAAATAAATTTCAATATTATATTATGTATATACCCGGTTCTTATCATTACAAGCGGAAATCGGGGCCTTTCACTGATACATCAGAGCAGCTACATTATTGGCGTTGAGCCGACAGATGGTACTACATATTAAAGCTGCTATTTTCAGTGGGTTAGCTTGGATTGTGACATTAAATATTAGTGCCTCTACCTAATGTACATGAGTACACTGTATATCCAACATCTTTGATGCACTTTTCACCATATTATCATTTAATTAAAAAAAAAAGGAGCATCGTGCATTGGAGTTAACAACGTAGATACACCCAGCTGTAAATTCTGGATCTTTCTGGAAAATTAAGTGGAAGATTGATGTTTGATGTGGTCGTTTGCAAGTGTGGGAGCATGCAGTCATCTACCATTCACGTAAAACAACTCTTGTAGGTGCCACATTTTCCATTCCCCTCTATATATTTCATCCAAATTTCACACTGGTAGATGAGAATGGCGAACTACATAGGGGAGAGAATCTGGTAGTTGAGCACCCTAACTTTGCGGTTCTCAAAATCTTACATGGAAATTTCAAATCACTCCCATTTTTTTACAGCAGCTTACTTGACAAGTCCTCTGCTTATAACTAAGGTTTCAGGGCCACATCATCAAATACGACATCAACATACTTTTTGTCAATGTGTCCAAAACAACCCAAAAAAAAAGTGAGACCAATCGTAGTGCATTAGGGACCCCCATACTTGTACAGCTGATGTGGCATCACACTATTGGTTGCTTTTTAGGAAAAGGGACACATTTCATTCAATTATGGGTATTCATCATTACCAAAAGCAACTTTAAAGTCATAACTATTGGTACAATGTTGTTAAAAATATTAGATATTAAATCAGCAAGTGTGGGTATTTAATTAACAACTACTATCACAACTATTAGAACACGCTCAACTATCGGGTCGTCTCCCTTATATATAGCACTGGTTTGAAACTCATTTTAAAGCCATATTTCTCATTATATATATATATATATAAGTCAAAATTATAATTATAATTATAATTATTTCAAATATTAATAAAAGTTAATGGGTTCTTGGTTATGAATTTGAATAGCTCTTAATGATATTGCTATCAAGATTCAATTGTGTAGTTTTCAAGTTAAACTCATTGATCTATGTTTCATGAGAATGAATGGAACACTTAGCATTCATTACATCGACACTTTGACTATTTATCAATTAGTTCTTAATGAGTTCAAGAGACTCCCACATCATGACGTATGAGGTTGGGATGGTGCCCCCAACGAAATCCGATTGGTATTTTAATCTATGTTTAAGAATTTACAACTCATTTCTTTATTGTAAAAAAATATCGAATATAAAATAAATGTCATTCTTTAAATTTTAATTTTAAAAACAAAGTATTGAAACTTATGTAAAAAAAAAATTACGAAGTCTTTATAACCTTTTAAAAATATTATTAAGAAACTAATATAAAATATAAAAAATATACATATATCTTCTCAATTAAATGAATATTGATTGAATTTGTTGGATGACATATACAACAAATTGATTTGCACATATTTTTAGTTTTATATGTTTATTTTTTTCATACAAATTAGAAATATTAGTGAATTGATAAATTAATTGTAAATACGTTGTAGATAGAAATGTCTTTCAAATTAATTTAGTTTGCCAACGTCACGATGGTTGATATTTCAAACGTCTGCAGCTCTCAATTTTCTCGTTAATTTTTTATTGTTTTATTTGACATCTCGCTCCATTAGTTTTTAATTATTACGCAAAGAGGGTCTATGCAGTGGGAGCACAGGATACCAGGAGAATATGCCAAAGAATATGTTGTGTCAATAAAAAAGAATTGATTTGTATTCCTACAATTACAAAGATCATATGAAAGGTTATGAGAAGTTACAAAATAATTTCAACATGACAGCTGTGAAATGGAAGCGGAGACCAATGCAAGCGTAAATTGGAAGCAGAGACACATGCAAGTGGAAAGCTAATGCAAACACATGCAAGCTTTTAGGGAATATCAAACGGATGAAATGGAAAGTGGAAGTGCATGTCATTTGAATCTGTGAGTCTAAACTAGCTTTTATATATATATATATATATATATATATATAATAGGCCTATTCTAGAATAAGGGTCTATTCTAGAATTAATTAATGTTCAAAACGAAAGCTGGAATAAGCTATTCTGCGTTTGGATCCCATAATGTGGAACTGGAATAAAAGGTTATTTTTTATTTTTTTAATTAATTTGAACAGTATGTATTTTTAACTTGTGTACACACATACACATACACATATACACACATACATATACACATATACACACATACACATATACACACACACGTGTATATATACACTTATATGCACACATACACACATATATACACACATATGTGTGTATATACACACATAGGTGTGTATATACATGTGTGTGTATACACATTACACACGTGTATATACACACATGTGTATATACACATTTGTGTGTATACACACATTTGTGTGTATACACACATTTGTGTGTATACACACATTTTTGTGTGTGTATATACACATTACACACATGTGTATATATATACACACGTATATATACACACGTGTATATATATATATATACATACCCACATTAAAAAAAAGATTTAAA
The DNA here is from genome assembly GCA_018584345.1 of Thuja plicata. Classification (NCBI taxonomy): domain Eukaryota; kingdom Viridiplantae; phylum Streptophyta; class Pinopsida; order Cupressales; family Cupressaceae; genus Thuja; species Thuja plicata. The sequence goes on along the minus strand of MU227962.1, from coordinate 175,562 downwards.
AAAAAATTTATAAAAAAAATAAAAATTAATAAAATAAAATAAATTTGAATCCATAAATAGCTTATTCTCAAATAAGAAATGAATTCCAGCTTTTTTTTAGAATTAACTTATGCTGGAATAAGCCCCAAAATGGGGATAAGTTTTCTAATTCAAGAATAAGAAAAATGCCCACAAACAAAGAATAAATTTATTCTAGCATTAACTAATGCTTATTCCAGGTTAATTCCTAGCACCAAAGGTTAATTCCTAGCACCAAACGGGCCCTAAGCTAGTAGCAATCGCGACGCAACATGGAAGACATTTTCTGATTAATGGTTATGGTTAGAGTTAGGGTTAGGGTTAGAGTTCGGGTTAGATTTAGGGTTAGGGTTAGGGTGATTTTTTATGGGTGGAATGTACAGTTAGGGCTAGGGTTAGAGTTAGGGTTAGGGTTAGGGTTAGGGTGATTTTTTATGGTTGGAATGTACATTTAGGTTTAGGGTGATTTTTACAATTAGTGTTAGGGTTAAGGTGATTTGTATGGTTAGGGTTAGGGTTAGGGTTAGGGTTAGGGTTAGGGTGATTTTTATAGTTAGGATGTATGGTTATGGGTTAGGATTAGGGTTAGGTTTAGATTTAGGGTTAGTGTTACAGTTAGAGATAGGGTTACGATTATGGTTAGGGTTAGGGTGATTTTTACGGTTAGGGTTAGAGTTACAGTTAGGATGATTTTTTACGGTTAGGATGCACAACATGGGTTTGGGTTAGAGTTAGAGTTAGAGTTAGAGTTAGAGTTAGGGTTAGGTTAGGGTTAGGGTTAGAGTTACAGTTAGGTTGTACGGTTATGGGTTAGGGTTAGAGTTAGGGTTAGGGTTATAGTTAGGGTTAGGGTTAGGGTTAGGATTAGGGTGATTTTTAGGGTTAGAGTTATAGTTAGGGTGATTTTTATGGTTAGGATGTACGGTTATGGGTTTGGGTTAGGGTTAGAGTTAGGGTTAGGGTTAGGGTTAGACTTAGGGTTAAAGTTAGGGTTAGGGTAATTTTTACGGTTAGGATATATGGTTATGGGTTAGGGTTAGGGTTAGGGTTAGGGCTAGATTTAGGGTTAGTATTAGGGTTAGAGATAGGGTTATGATTAGGGTGAGGGTTAGGGTTAGTGTTATAGTTAGGATGATTTTTTACAGTAAGGATGCACAGTATGGGGTTAGGGTTAGAATTAGGAGTAGGGTTAGAGTTAGAGTTAGAGTTTGGGTTAGGATTAGGGTTAGGATGTATAGTTTAGGAATAGGGTGTAGGGTGAGGGGTAGGATTAGTATCATCTTAATAGTTAGAGAAAGGGTTAGGATTAGGGTTAGGGTTATAGTTAGGGTTACAGTGATATTTATGGTTAGGATGTACGGTTACGGGTTTGGGTTAGGATTAGAGTTAGGGTTAGGGTTAGGATGATTTTTATAGTTAATATTAGGGTTAGGATTAGGGTTAGAGTTAGAGTTAGGGTTAGGGTTAGGGTTAGGGTTAGGGTTAGGGTTAGGGTTAGGGTGATTTTTATAGTTAGGGTTAGGATTAGAGTTATGGTTAGGGTGAGTTTTAATGTTAGGATGTACGATTATGAGTTTGGGTTATGGTTAGAGTTAGGGTTAGGGTTAGGGTTAGGGATAGGGTTAGATATAGGGTTATAGTTAGGGCAAGGGTTAGGGTTAGGGTTATTTTTACGGTTAGGGTTAGAGGTAGAGTCAGGGTTAGTGTTATGATGTAAAGTTTAGGAATAGGGTATGGGTGAGGGATAGGATTCGTATCATCTTAATGGTTAGAGTAATAGTTAGGGTTGTAATTAGGGTTACGACAATTTTTTGGTTAGGATGTATGATTATGGATTTGTGTTAGGATTAGGGTTAGGCTAATTTTTATGGTTAGGATGTAGTGTTTAGGAATAAGGTGTAGGGTGAGGGGTGGGATTAGTATCATCTTAATGGTTAGAGTTAAGGTTAGGGTTACGATGATTTTTATGGTCAGGGTTAGTGTTAGGCTTATAATTAGAGTTAGGGTTAGGATTAGGGTTAAAGATAGGGTTAGGGTTATAATTAGAGTTAGAGTTAGGTTTAGCATTATGGTAAGGGTAAGGGTTAGAGTTTGGGTTAGGGTTAGGGTTAGGGTTAGGGTTAGGGTTAGGGTGAGGGGTCAGAGTTAGGGGTAGGATGAAATTAAGGTCATGGTTTAGGATAAGATGTTATGTTTATAGTTAGCTAGTGTATCATATTTAGTGTACATAACATTAAGGGTAAAAATAATGTTCTAGTAGATGCTTAGTACAATTAGGGTTTGGGAAGATGGTTTAGAGTTAGGTGTATTATTAATATATTAGTTACGTTGAGACTTAGGTTTAGGTTTTGAGTTAGTTTATTGTCGTGGTAAGGGTTAGGAGTAAGGTTTACAGTTAGGTTCAAATCAGACGAAGTGTTGTGGTTAAGTTTAATATTTGGTTGAATGTTAGAATAAGATTAGGAATGTGGTCACCAATCGGATGTAGGTTTTAGAATTATCATTAATATAATAGGCAGTGTGAGATTTAGGTGTGCGTTTGGACTATTTGGTCAGGGTAAGGGTTTGGTATAGTTTTATAACATTGATTATATATATAGGTAATAGTTACTATTATATTTAGGCTTACGACTGGGGTTAGGGGTCAGAGTTACAGTTAGGGGTAATCTTAGGGTGACTGTTATAGCAAGATAATGAACATAGAATATAGCGTTGGGATGTATGTTGTACATGTAGGATTTGTATCACACTAAGGATTTGTATCACACTTTTTCCCACTAAGGGTTTAGAGTTAGGATCAATATTGTACTTATTAGTATTAGAGTTACGATTAGAGTTAGTGATGTAGTGTGGGTATTAGAGTTATGATTGTGATCATACTTAGTAACATAGATATATGGTTACAATTAGAATGAATATTATTGAAATAATGGTTGTACACTTAGAATGAATATAATCGTTCAGATTAGGATTAGGCTTAGAATTAGCGTGTGGGTTTTATACAAAATTTAGTGCCTAACATATTTGTGAGATGTCCTTTGTGAATATTTTTTCATATTTATTCGAAACATCCATTGAAGACATCCTTTTTATGGGACACATTTTTGAAGGCCATTAATAATAGAAATACAAAGTTCAACAAAACATGTTGCAAAACATTGCAAGTATAGTTGTAAACATCACTTGAATAGTGAAAACAATTTATTTTTCTCTTGTTCATGAAACTTACATAGATGAAAGGGGAAATA
>MU227962.1:152053-172246 GCA_018584345.1 Thuja plicata | reverse complement strand
ATCACTTGAATAGTGAAAACAATTTATTTTTCTCTTGTTCATGAAACTTACATAGATGAAAGGGGAAATATAAGTCCCAGTAGAACTATTTAGATGAAGTTAAAAGTGTGAAAGCCAAGACAAGGATAAACGATATAAAAAACATTTCTTCGTAATGATGTAAGTACATCACATATTTTTCAATGATTAAGATGGTATTGTGACCTTTATTTGAACAATGATCGTGGTAGAATTCTTTCATCATTGACGGAAACACATCTACTTTTGTAGATGTGTCGTGCACAAATCTTGCAGTATCTTCCATCTGCATTATTTCATGTTCTTCAACATAATTAATTGATAATGATGCATTCTCCACGGCTTTGATTATATTTGTGCATGATTCTTGAATTATTCATGCACACTTGTCAAATTTTGTCTCAAAGAAATCATTTGAGGCCACCGAAGAATTCGGGCTAGTATCAATGATGTTTGACTCTTTGTCGGAGACAACCATAGTTTGAATGGTATGCTGCAAATTTTTAAACAAACATAGGCCTTTAGAAATAATTAGAATAAAAAGTACATTTATTTTATAAATTGAAAAAAATGAAATCAATAATGTTTAAAATAAGATAATAGATGATGTAGTATGATGAATTGTGAGCAAAAATATTTTAACAACCATAAGAAATTAAAAAATTTAAATAACCATGTTGCATTATAATTTGGAACTCTACATGTTTCTGGAACACGTTCTATGGATGCAGAATTTTCATTTTCAACATCCAAGTGAATGTTTATATTAGGTGGATGGTTATACCCCCCACTTGTTTGGGGATCAACTTCTTGCCCTTCATGCCTTTGCTCATTTTGAAGAGCAGGGAGTTGTTCAGAGGTTCTTTGATAGTTGTTTCTTTCTACATTTATTTCATCTTTATTTTTAATTTCCAATTGTTCCACTGTTACTTCAGCCCTTCTTGTAGCAGACCTTCATCTACCAACTTGATTGTGTAGAATTCTATGTTGTCCTGTTTGATTTTCTGTCATTTGTTCTTGTTGACGTCTATGACTCTATCCTCGATATTATCTGTAATTCTAATATTAAAATTACTAATTCTAATATTTAAAACAAATTATCAAAATCTAATATTGAAATCACTAAATCTAATATTTAAAACAAATTATCTAAATCTAATTAATCTAATATTGAAATTACTGATTTTAATATTTAAATCAAATTATCTAAATGTAATATTGAAATGTCTAATTCTATGAAATGAATAATTCAATATTTAAATCAAATAATCTTAATGCAATATTGAAATCACTAAATGCAATATTGAAATCACTAAATACAATATTTAAATCAAATTATCTAAAACTAATTATTTAAATATAATATTTTAATCAATTATAAAAATGTAATATTGAAATCATTTTTTTTACATCTAAGCAAGAATTTAATTCACTAATAAAAAATAATTTTAGTACCAAAATTATTATAACAAAGATTAGTACATTAAAATATTGAAAAATATATGACATTTCCATCTAATTAATATGGCGACATTGTCCTCCATCTATTAAAATTCATTTCAAACATTAGTAGTCCGATATTATTAAAATGAAAAAATTAAAATATTTAAGAACAATATGTTAGTAATAACTGGGGGGGAGGGGGGTGAATCAGTGGCCTCAAAAATATTCTAATTAATCAACCCAAGACTTAGTACCACAATATTAAGCCTCTAGTTATCTTCAGTCCTACAAGATCAATGCCTTCAAATATACTTAATAAATAACTACTACTCGGAGTGCTATGTTAAACCTTATTCTTAATGTTTACCGAATAACAGTCTTTCAATTTACTGAATGACAGTAAATAGCTTAGTGTATACTGATCAATCCAGATTAGTTATATGTAATGCAAAACACCAAAGTAATGAATCATAAACACATTGACACATGGATTTTTAATGTGGAAACCTTGTTAAGGGAAAAACCACTTGGGACCGGTAACCCAAAATTTTCACTCTTAGGAAATGAGCTCGGTGAAGTGCCAACCCTGTTAAATTTTACAAACACACTGTTAGGTGTGACCTTGTTAGAGGATTTAAAAGATTAGATTTTCACTTGATATCGGGCATCTCTATGCTACCTTCTATGACCAAACCCTGTGTAGTTTGTTAAATGGTATCTGGCATCTCATGCTATCTTCATGATCAAACTTTTTGATACTCCTTGGGATGTATCTCAATATAGAAAGGATCTTTAAATCCTGCTCGGTTAAGAGACTTTCTAAATCAATGGTTAAACTGAAACAGTATGATCTGTTCACATATACAACTTATACTTGCAGATTTTTAGATCTACTGTAAGCTCATTAAACTATTCTGATCAATATATCTTTTCAATACCTTTGCTCCACTTTTCTTTCTGCTCGGTGATGCTATGCTATGTTGCTCGATGTCTACAAAAAACTCTGCTCTTTCCTCAGCTTGATTGATCAGGACTGTATAAAGTTGTTCTTCATCAGTTTTTCTCTAGCATCTTCTTTTTCATTAACTCCCCTTAATTCATAATGAATTAAGTTGTATCTTTATAGACATGATATCATCATTTCTAGGTTCTTGATTTTCTTGATCTTGGCATGATCCACAATCTTAGCCAATCCCAATTTAAAGCATAACTCATGTTTTATCTCGTAGAAATATTATTTCCAACTAGACAAAACAACTTTAAATTCTTTACTTATCTCTGGCTTTATCTTGTTGTTGAAAATAATGATAACTACCAGTTAAGTCTATATTTAGCTCTGCCAGCTAGATATTTTGTCGTTCTTGAACTCCAGTTAACTTTGATGTTTTAACTCTTTGATAGCTTCAATCAACACTCTAGTTTTCCTCGGGCTTCTCCGTCGGGGTTGTCTGTCCGTCGGGGTTGTTTGTCCTTTGGGCTTCACTGCAAAGTTCTGCTCGTTGGTTAACACTATAATTCTGGTCCTTGGTAATTCTTGTGATTCTTATCTTTGATAATTCTCATCAGTTTATTTTCTTAGGCATCACTGTGATTTAACTTTTGGTGATCTATGTCTGTCGGGTTCCACTAGCCATCGGTGTTTGTAGTCACTCAGTGAATGTTTGTCTTTTATGCATTACTGAAAGCATAATTTTTTTGTCTCTGATTCTCTGAAGTCTTTGACACTTTGATTATAATTGATTAGATTATATCAAGTTGACATCAATGAAAATATAATCCATTAACTAATTTAATGTCTTGCATTATCTTTCTGCATTTTGGTGATCAACTTAACATCTTCAAACATTCAATCAGTTACATGTCCTCAATCTCTCCCTTTGGCATTGATGACAACACACTACATTATCATACTATACTATTACTAATACAATATGAAATATAACAGTTTCATCAATCTTTCCTATTGTAACTATTACAAATGTCTAGTTCTCGATAGGCTCAAATATTTTAGATTTGTTTCTTGCAGAGTGGTCTCTTCAATCTTCAATCCCTTCACTGGATATATGTAGCATCTTCTGTCTCTTTTCTGATATGTGCTCTGCCTTGACTGTTCCTCTTCTTGATAATGTTTTTTTCTTTTGACCGCAATCTCTCCCTTTGTATGAACTCTCTCCCTTTGTTACTTCTCTCCCTTAGATGGGTATTTCATATGTAATCAATCTCTCCCTTTGAATATTGATTAACTCTTCCTTTTGATTCTTAGGAACTTATTTTCATGGATAATGATATAATCTTTTCTGATCAATGAGATAATCTCTCCTTTATGATAATGAATCTCTCTCCCTTATGATAATGAGATAATATCTCCCTTTGACAACAATGCCAAACAATTCTCTTCTATATCATCTTCCATCCCTTTATATAATATATTCCTTGAATTTCCCTATCCATCACCAATACATTGACTCTGGTGTTTGGTGCAGATTTGTACCTTGTTGTGTACAGATGTATCTGTTGATGTTCATCTCAGTTCTTGCATCAACATGAATGATCTTTTTATTGTGTATAGGCTGATGAAGCCTCCTAGTCATCTTACTGATCGATAGACAAGGGTTGGAACCCTAGTCTCTGTCTAAGGTACTCAAAATTATCTTTTGGTAATGGCTTGGTGAATATATCAGCTAATTGTTCCTTTGATTGAATATATTCCAATATCACCTCCTTTGGCTTCACTTGTTCTATTAGATAGTGATACTTGATAGCAATATGTTTAGTCTTAGCATGCATGACTGGATTCTTAGAAATGTTAATTGTACTGGTATTATCATAATAGATGATCACTGGTTCAAGAATCTTCATATTCATACCTTCTAGCAACTGTTTGATCCATGCAATATTGGAGCAATTTGTAGTAGCAGCCACATACTCTGCTTCTGCAGTAGACTGCGAGTTGCATCCTTGCTTCTCACTGATCCATCTGACAATTCTGTCATCCATGAAGAATGCTCCTCCAGTTGTGCTCTTTCGGTCATCAATGTTTCTAGCCCAATCAGCATCTATATAGACTTGTAGCTCAAATTTACCTTCTCTTTTATACCATAAGTCACAGTCCTCGGTGTTCTTCAAATATATCAAAATTCTCTTGACAACAATCATATGTGATTCTTTGGGATTAGCAGAGAATCTTGCAACTATTACAACTACATGTGCTATATCTGGTCTGGTATGAACAACATACATTAGTTTTCCAATCATTAATCTATACAAGGTCTGATTTACCTCATTTGATTTGTCTTCTTTTGTCAAATTACATCCGGTAGCCATAGGTGTTCCAACTAGTTTGGAATCTTCCATCTTGAATATCTTCAGCACTTCCTTGATGTATTTGGACTGAGTGATATATATGCCTACATCTTGTTGAAGAATCTGTAGACCAAGAAAGAATTTGATCTCCCCAAATATAGACATTTCAAAATTTTTTCTCATTTCAATAGCAAAGGATTTGCATAACATTTCATTTCTCCCAAAAATGATATCATCAACAAATATTTCAGCAATCATAATATTACAATCGGTATCTTCTTTTAATTACAGATTGCTATTTTCACTTGTTCTTACAAAATCAATGCTTATGAGATATGAGTGAAGTCCTTCATACCATGCTCTAGGTTCTTGTTTCAATCTATACAAGGCTTTATGTATTCTACATATCATGTTTCTCTTGTCTGGATCAACAAACCCTTCTGGTTGTTCAATGTATACCTCTTCTTCAAGTATTCCATTTAGGAATGCAGATTTGACATCCATCTGGTATACCATGAATCCTTTGAATGCAGCATAAGCAAGTAATATTCTAACTCCTTCTAGTCTAGCAATGGGTGCAAAGGTTTCACCATAATAAATAACTTCTTCTTATGCATACCCCTTGCATACTAATCTTGCTTTGTTTCTTGTGACTTCTCCACTCTCATTCAACTTGTTTCTGAATATCCATTTGGTGTTGATGACATTCTTGTCATCTGGTCTCGGTACTAGTGCCCATGTACTGTTCTTCTCAATTTGTTCTATTTCTTCATTCTTAGCACTGACCCATTCTTCATTCTCAAGTACAGTATTAACAAATTTAGGCTCAAAATCACAAAGTAAACATCTAGTGTTTAGTGACTTACTTCTTGTTCTCATTCTTGCCTTCTTGTCTCCTATGATTTGATTCTATGGATGATGTCTTCTGACATACTTGGAAAGTTTTAGTTCAGTTATTTGTCCATCATTCTAATCATCTTCTTGACCTTCGTTCTAATCTTCATCACTTGGTACATCATCTTGAGTATTATCCTAATTTTTGGTAATTGCAGCCTGATGCTCGGGTGCAATGTTCTGTTGCTCGGGAGTGATACATTGTTGCTCAGGTAGAGTGTTAGGCTCTTTAGTATAAACAAACCTGTTGTAGTCCTCTGGTTCTCTTCTTCTTTCCTTACTCTTTTATGCAAATTCATCTATTTTCACATTTTCCCTTTCAATGATCTTGTTAGATGACTTGTTAAGACATTTATAAGCCTTGCTTTTGGTGGAATACCCTAGAAAGATACCTTCTTCACTTTTGGAGTCGAGCTTTCCATTTCTATCATCTTTCAAAATATAACATTGACTACCAAAGATTCTGAAGTAACTTACATTCGGTGTGTAACCATACCAAAGCTCATAGGGTGTCTTCTTTGTGTCCTTCTTCAATTGTACGTTATTCAATGTGTAGACAACATTACTGGCAGCTTCCCTCCAGAAATTTTGAGTGATGCTTTCCTCAATCAACAATGTTCTTGCACAATCAACAATTAATCTTTTTCTCCTCTCAACAATTCCATTTTGTTGTGGTGTTCTCAATGCAGAAACTTGTCTTTTAATTCCATGCTCATTGCAATAGTTAGTGAATTCATCTTAAATAAATTCCCCTCCTCTATCTGACCATAAGCATTTCAATTTCTTATCACTTTGTTTTTCTACCATTTAAACATCTTGAATGCTTCTGATTTATCTTTTAAGAACATAATTGTCATCATTCTAGAATAATCATCAACAAAGAGAATGAAATACCTATCTCCATAGTAACTCTTTGTCCTCATGGGTCCACATACATCAGTATGGAATAATTTTAGAATTAAATTAGATGTATGGGTTTTACTCTTGAAACTAGACTTTGTCATCTTACCTTTTTGACAGTTCTTGCACATGATATGCTCGGGCTTAGTCATGCTCGGTAAGCCTTTGAATTTTCTTTTATTGCTTATCTTTATCATGTTGTCAAAGTTCACATGACACAATATTTTGTGCCACAACCATATGTTTTTATTTCTAGCCATTAAACAAGTGGTGTTAATGTCATCAAGATAGAAAAGGTTACCTTTTGTCTGCTCACCAGTTTTGATCAACCTTCCTGATTCATTGAAGATCTTTGCCTTCTTATTTTCAAATACTACTTGGTGACCTGTATTGTTTCGTTGTGAAATACTTAACATATTATAATTCAACCCTTTTTCCCAGTAAGAATTTTCACATTTGATCAGTTTATTCAACATTATGGCTCCTTTACCTTCAACTGGACAAGGTGTGTCATTACCCATTCTTATTGAACCACATGTTATAGTATACAAAAGTTTCAAACTTTTTCTTATCACCAATCATGTGGTGAGTGCAGCCACTATCTATGATCCAGACATCATACTTACTAACCTTAGATATGAGTGCAGTTTCTACATACCTTTCTTCTTCTTCGTCTGAATAATCCTTCATGGCTACAAATACCATCTCAATGTCTTCTTCATATTTGGTGTTAGTATCATCATCTCTGTTCTCAACCAGGTCACAGGCTTTCTTTCCTTTGTCTTTGTAGTCTCAGGTACCTCTTCTTTCAGACCGTCGGTTGCTTCGGTAATCTCTGTTATCACCTCTATCAAACTTCTTCTCATATGTTCTGTCATTACTTCTGTCATATTTTCTTCTATTCGGACATCTTGCAACAAAGTGCCCAACCTCTTTACAATTAAAACATACAAGTGGTAATTTACCTTTGTATCTACCTTTGCCTCTCTGCAATATTATTGCCATTAGTGCTTCAATCTCATCAAGTCCTTGATCCTCATTATCACTTTCACTATAATTTCTAATAGCATGTCTATGACTTGACTTACTTATTTTCAAAGAAGATTTGAATGCAGATTCTATATATGGTAAGACACTATTATCAAAGTTATTCGTCTCAAATGAAATCAGTCTACCAATCAGACTATCTAGAGTAACTGTATTGTTTGTAACTGCTCTCATTTCTTGAATAGCAGAAAATCTAATAGCATGTACATGTAGTAAGGTTCGATTTTACTTACCACTGTCTTCTCTTCAAGTACACCTCCAACCCCTCAGATAGCAATGACTACCTCTTTGATTTTGCAACTATACTAAGTGATATTTTCTCCTTCTTTCATCCTTAGGTCATCAAACCTCCCTCTTAGGCTTTCTGCCTTGGCTCTTAGTACATTAGCATCTCCTCCATGTACCAGCTTCAACTTACCCCACATTTGTTTTGCAGAGGTGCAGGTTTTGACATCTCCAAACTCAACATCGGAGAGTGATGAGGCAAGTTCTATCATCATGCAATTATGCTCATGCTTTTCTCTTAATTGCTCAAGAGTATGAGGTCATGTAGGAAACACATATTCAGTATCAATGTGTTGAGTAACATCATTACCAATACCTGATAGGTGGAGTATTATTCTACTTTTCCATGATGCAAAGTTGTCTTTATTCAACTTGGGCACATCTCGTTTGTTCATCTTGTGATCTTTTGCTTGAGCTGTTAAAATCCCTTTCTAAGCACACAAGCTCTGTTACTAATTGTTAGTAATAACTGAGAGGGGGGCTGAATCACTGGCCTCAAAAATATTCCACTTAATCAACCCCAAAACTTAGTACCACAATATTAATCCTCTAGTTATCTTCAGTCCTACAAGATGAATGCCTTCAAATACAATTATCAAATTACTACTCCTCAAAATGCTTTGTTAAACCTTGTTCTATATGTTCGGTTAAGAGACTTTCTAAATCAATGGTTAAACTGAAACAGTATGATCTGTTCACATATACAACTTATACTTGCATATTTTTAGATCTATTGTAAGCTCATTAAACTATTCTAATCAATATATCTTTTCAATACCTTTGCTCCACTTTTGTTTCTGCTCGGTGATGTTATGCTATGTTGCTCAGTGTCCGCAGAAATCTCTAGCTCTTTCCTCAACTTGATTAATCAGGACTGTATGAAATTGTTCTTCATCAGTATTTCTCCAGCATCCTCTTTTTCATGTACTCCCCTTAATTTGTAATGAATTAAGTTGTCTCTTTATAGACATGATATCATCGTTTCTAGGTTGTTGATTTTCTTGATCTTGGCGTGATCCATGATCTTAGAAAATTCTGATTTAAAGCATAATCATGTTTTATCTCGTAGAAATCTTCTTGCCAAATGGACAAAATAGCTTTAAATCCTTTACTTATCTTGTCGTTGAAAACAATGATAACTACCAGTTAAGTCTATATTTAGCTCTTCCGGCTAGATATTTTGTCATTTCTGAACTCTAGTTAACTTCGGTGTTTTAACTCTTTGATAGCTTCGGTCAACACTCTAGTTTTCCTCGGGCTTCAATGTCGGGGTTGTATGTTTTTCGGGGTTGTCTGTCCTTCGGGCTTCACTGCAAATTTTTGCTCATCACTTAACACTATAATTCTGGTCGTTGGTAATGCTTGTGATTCTTCTCTTTAGTAATGCTCATCGGTTTCTTTGCTCAGGCATCATTGTGACTTAAATTTTGATGATCTCTGTCTGTCAGGTTCCACTAGCCATCGGTGTTTGTAGTCACTTAGTGAATGCTTGTCTTTTATGCATTACTGAAAGCATAATCTTTTTCTCTCTGATTCTCTGAAGTCTTTGACACTTTGATTATAACCGATTAGATTATATCAAGTTGACATCAATGACAATACAATCCATTAATTGATTTAATGTCTTGCATCATCTTTCTGCATTTCGGTGATCAACTTAACATCTTCAAACATTCAATCAGTTACATGTCATCATAATATGCAAATCAAAATGGTAATATTTAAATACTAAATCTTATACATTGACATATTGGAAAATATGGCGGCTTTTTTGTCCATATATTAAAACTATATTTCAAATAAAAGAGTAATATTATTTTTAAATTAAAATATTTAAATATTACCCTATAAATGTAATATATTAAAATTTTAGAAAATATGACGGCATTGCCATCCATATAAAAACATTATAAACTAAAACTAAAACATTATACAATAAATTATAACTATAAATCTAAAACATTAAAAAGTAAATCTAAAACTAATATATAAAATATATCTAAAACATTAAAAAGTAAATAAAACATTAAAACATTATAAACTAAATCTAAATCTAAATGGCAACATTGCCTTCTATGTTTTAAAATACTAAAAAGTAAATATGAATATTAAACTAAATCTAAATCTAAATCTAAATATTTAAATTATACACAAAAACAAAATAATTAAAGAAATAAATATGAAAGGCTTTTCAAATTCCTCTTTGCATGCTTGTCTCTCCAAATTCCTCTCCAAATCCGAAAAAGCATGCAATTTTTTTTTTTAAATTAATTTTTTTCAAATGTCATTTGGCACTCCTTTATTTTCGGCCTTTTATAGTCTTACATTTCTATTTTATTTTAATTTCATATTTTTCTAATGTCATTTAGCATTTTTTAAGTTTACAAAATCAAATTAATTAAATAAAAAAATATGAAAGGCTCTTCAAATTCCTCTTGCATGCTTGTCTCTCCAAATTCCTCTCCAAATCTGAAAAAGCATGCAATTTTAAAAAAAAATTTAATTTTCTTCAAATGTCATTTGCCACTCCTTTAATTTCGGTCTTTTACGGCTTTATATTTTGATTTTTTATTTTATTTTCAGACTTTTCTAATGTCATTTGGCATTTTTGAAGTTTTTTTTTAAATTAAATATTAAAAAACAATATTTAAATCAAAATGGCAATATTTAGAATATCAAAAAGTAAATTTATGATCAATATTTTGTTGAATCTCAGTGTGTGCTCTGTGTTTTGTGAAGGTGGCAAATTTTACTAAGAAAGTGATGTCTTCTGGGAAATGCGGCGAAGGACACCTACCTTTCTTCGGCGACAACTACGTTCCAAGTGTGTCCACTCCATGTTTATTTACTTCTGCTATGAATAATAACTCGTCCTCCTCCCTCTGTCATTTGGCAGAGGTCGTATCCACCAACTCTCCTTCGCCTAGGGCTTCAATAGAAGCAATTAATAACGCGATGCCTTCTTCACCAAGAAAAACCATTTATCCCCTATCTCGACCTAAAACCTTCTCTGAGGTGGTTGCAAATCTAGGCGTTGTTGTGAACACAAGCACTAAATTATGTGTGTCTAGTGAGCATGGAGCCTACAATTTTGGTAAGAGCCATGGAGCTATCGTGGCACCTTTCTCTGTTTCCCCAAATCCGGAAATGTTAGCTGAAATTGTTAATGAAAAGAATAGATTAAGGAATTTCACTATATTTTTCTCTGCTGTGGAAATTGGTAAATGCCCTCCGAGAATTTTTTTAGATGATTGGTTCCACAACTATTGGAACCTAAAGATTGGTTTTCACATATGTTTTTGCAGACAAATTCAAAAGGGTTTATATGTTATTTTCTTTGCTACACATGAATCCCAAACTAAGGTTCTAAAAAAATAATACTGGTCCATGGGTCTACTTCATTTTGTGCTTTGGCCTGGTCTCCTGAGACCATACATAATGAAGTGCTTGCGCTTTCTGCCCCTCAGTGGGTTCTGGTGAAACATATCCGGCCGTTTCTATGGCAATTTATCCCTCAATTATTAGAGCCAATTGGCAAGGTCATCTGAATGGATGATACCGTGAGGCTTGTTCCTCATATGGATGCCTGCATTCTTATTTCCTTTTTCCCTGGATGTGTAGAAGGGAAGGGCATCTAAGGAAAGACTGCCCTATTCTTAAAAGAAAGCCTTCTCAGACCAATCCACACATCCCCAAAAATCCTCTGAATCCTCTAACCCCATCTTGAATCTCTCTATTAACAAAATTCCGCACACCGAGTCCCCTAAGTTGGCTTCCCCTGCTCTAGACTCCAGTACCCCATCCATCCACGATGATCTTAATACGAATAAATCTGCAGCTCTCAAAGTTGAGAGTGTTAATGAAGGCTTCCAAGCCGTCACTAAGAAATCCAAAAAACATCGTAAAAAGACCAATAAATGGAATAATACCTCTAATGTGGATACTTAGAACCTTAACCCTGTGAATGAATCCATCCTGGACATCCCTAACCAAACCATCTCACCTATTTCCAATTTTTGTTCACCCCTAGATTCGCTAAACACAGACTTTGATTTGACCTCTACACAACTACCCCCGCATAAGATCTTTAAGGAAATTAGTGATGACTATGTGGTTGAAGTTATTCCTGCTTGTAATCAGAATATGGATTTGAATCTCCTCGGCATCGAACAGTCCATGGATGTAGATAACTTGTCTCCTACTATTTCTGATAATGAGGAAGATCTCAAATGTGACTTCCCCACTACTAAAAAGTGGGGGAGACCCTTAGGCTAAAAAAAATAAACACTCTTCCAAGAGGAATCTCCCTCTGCTACTATGCCTCCTAATTTGGGAGCTGTCAACAATTGATCTCCCCCCCCCCCCGCNCCCCCCCCCCCCCCGCATGTTTCCCTATGAATTGTACCTCTTGGAATATTAGGGGGCTTGAATCCCTAGACAGAAAGTTTATCATTAAACAGTTCCTTGATACCTGCAACTCCATGGACTTTTTGATGTTACAGGAGATTAAAGTTGTTGGTTTTGTTCTTGAGTCTAACCTCAATTTCCTCTGGAAATATGCCATTAAGTTGTGCACTTGCCATCCAAAGGGTAGGGGAGGAGTTGCTCTCCTTATCAACTCGAAATGGGGAAACTATATTACTAATCATGGGATCTCCCCGTGCAACAGATCTGTGTGGGTCACTATTAACCACAATAATAATGTATTTGGCATTTTCTCGGTCTATGCATCAAATGACTATAGGGAGAGATCGAGCCTCTGGGACTGGCTGGCTGCGCTCCCTAGTATTCCTTGGATGATTGGTGGGGATTTCAACATGGTTGAATCCCAGGAGGAAAAAGTGGGTGGTCTGCCTTTTATTTGGAAGGATAATGAAAAAATTCATAGGAATCGCTTGAAGAACTCTAAAAAATTATTTGACCCTCTCACTGGTAACAAAGACAACAACCCTAGCTTATGGCACACATGGTGCAATTATCAGCAAGGCTCCTCTAGAATCTACTCTAGACTCGATCGATTCTATGCCAATAAAAACTCCTTCTCTGTTATTCCGAATAAACTTGGCAACTCTATTTTGGTTACTTCCACCTCCATTTCTGATCATCATCCCATTTCCATCTGTTTTTCTCTCAATAACTCCACAGTGATTGGCAGAGGCTCCAGTCCCAAGTTTATTTTTAATACTAGCCTCCTTAAAGATGAGGATGTTCTGGTGGCCATCAACATTATAAGACTTATTAATAGAAACAAATATTTGTCCTACACTCACACTGATATTTGGAATATGAATATTCTTGCTTGGAAAAATATTTTAAAGACTATTGGCCAAAAAAGGGCCAAAGATTATAGATTCACTAAAAAGAATCTATCTTCTAACCTCCAGATTGTTGAAGCTAATATCCAGTATAACCCCTCCAACTTTAGCCTCACCTCCCAATTGATTGATGTTAAAGAGGCCCTTAGGCAACACCTTGAGGTTAGAACTAGAGGAGCTAAGATTAGAGCCCGTGCCCATTGGCTGCAGTATAGGGATAGGGGCTCAACATTTTTCTTTATCCTCATTAAGCACAAGAAAACCAATGAATCTATTGATAAAATTATTGTTGATAATCAAGTTATTACTGACCCTGAGAATATTAAGAAGGCCTTCTCCAAATTTTACCAAAATATTTTCACTTCTGAAGATTCAGCTGAAGCTGCCTCCCTTAGAAACCAATGCAAATCTCTTATTCCTAGAAGAATATCCAGTCTGGATGTTGATCTTCAGTCTAAAGACATCTCCCTGGAGGAAATTGAAAAATCCATTACCTCCCTTAAGGATGACAAAGCCCCCGAGCCTAATGGTCTCCCTGTAGAATTTTACAAATCTAATATCTATTGGATTTGTAAAGATCTGCAGGATATCTACTCTGAAGCTTTGACCCGTGGATCTTTAGGTGGCTCCATCAGCAGTGGTATTATCAAGCTAATACCTAAGGATGGTGAAAATTCCCTCATTAAAAATTGGAGACCTATAACTCTCCTTAATGTTTCTTATAAAATTCTTGCTCTTAGGATTGAGAAAATCCTGCCCAACTTTATCTGCTCTACTCAAACTGGGTTCATTAAAGGGAGATATATCCTTGAAAATTTGGTTACTAGCTGGGAGGCCATGAGTTGGGCTAGCTATTCTCAACAGAATTATGCTATGCTTCTTCTAGACTTCAAGAAGGCTTATGACAGAGTAGAATGAAGATTTATCTCCATGATGCTTGAGGCTTTTGGATTCCCAAATGTGTTATGCAACTCTATTAGTATGCTGCTCAAAGATGTGTTTGTTCAAGTAGCTGTTAATGGCTCCCTCTCTGATTCCTTTCCTCTCGGGCGATCTATCAGGCAAGGTTTTCCCTTGGCTCTTGCCCTTTTTGTTATTGCTTATGGGGCCCTTCACTACATGCTCAGAGATAACTCTATTTCCCCTGCTGTTAAGCGCATTACTCTCCCTAATGATGATGAGCTTATAAACGGCCAGTTTGCTAATGATACTGTTATCTTCTTTGAAGTTGTTGCTGATAATTTTGAAGCTTTACAAAACAAACTCAAGTTCTTCTGTACTATCTCTGGGGCTCGGCTTTCCCACAACAAATCTATATGTCTTGGTTGGGATGAGAAGCCCCCTGATTGGTTCAATAATCTTGGTTACATATGGGGGGTCCTCATAAGATTTTTAGGTATCTTGGCATTCCTTTTTCGATTGATCCCTCTTTAAAGGATATGTAGTTTTGGATTAAAGAGAAAATCACTAAGAAATTAAATAAATGGCATAACAAGTCACATTCCCTTGCTGGGAGAGTTCAAGTTTTCCAAAAAATGCTTTCCTCTTACAATATATACTATTCTTTAGCCTAGTGTTCAGTAATTACCATATTCTTGAGATCCAAAAGGTTGTCAGGAACTTTCTGTGGTCTGATGGGAAAGGTATTAAAAAGCTTCATGATGTTAAATGGGAATGGTGTCACTCTGATAAAATCCTTAGGGGGTTGGGATGGAAGGATCTTAAGATCCAAGGGATAGCCCTTGCCGCCAAATGGATCTTCCACTCTATGAATGGTAATGCTCCATTGAAAATTATGGTTAGACATAACATTGAAAGGAGATTTCCAAAAAATGCAAAAACTTGGAAGAATCTGCCCTTCAATGATCTACTTCTTGGAGACTTTCCTATGGTTGTTCATGGATCAGTTGTCTTTAGATCCATCTAGAAATCATGGAACCAGGTCAGGAAACATATTCTTAACAAGTCCTACCATGATGAGATACGTCTATATGGTGAAAGGTCCATTTGGTGGAGCTTGCAGCTATCTGGCAAACCCCTCGCCCTCTCCCAAGGGTGCTTTGCTAGGCATTGGAATAATAAAGGCATCTCCCAGTTTATTGATCTATTTGAACATGACAGGATTATGAGCTGGGATGACATTAAGAATAAGTTTGATATACCGCCCTCTCAAAAAAAAACCTATTATATGATCATAAAAGCCACCAAAGATCTTCCCACTACCTGTCAATTGGATTCTCACAGACTTTTGAATTGTAAATGGCCGGACGGAACCATTACAACCAAAATAAAAGTGAAGAACAATTATAATATTATTGGTTATAATGATTCCATTATCGACCATGTCAATTCCCTATGATACTCCTCCCTGGACTTATGCTCATGGAAGAAATATTTCAGCATTCTTTGGAAAGGATCTATTGAACACAAAATTAAATGTTTTAAGTGGTTGCTGCTCCTTGATAGGTTACCTGTTAATAACCATAATGCTACTCTTGAGTACTGTAAGTTTTGCAAGCTTCCTGAGACTAGTAGGCATATTTTTTTCAATTGTATCTTTGCTAAGAAAGTTTAGCAAATGTTTGGTATTACTTACCCTATGGAATTTACT
This sequence comes from Thuja plicata, assembly GCA_018584345.1. NCBI lineage: Eukaryota > Viridiplantae > Streptophyta > Pinopsida > Cupressales > Cupressaceae > Thuja > Thuja plicata. The sequence goes on along the minus strand of MU227962.1, from coordinate 156,430 downwards.
ATACTTAATATTGTCACTGGGCATATTGATGGGATCAAAAAAGATACTAATATTTTATGGAATATTCTTTCATGTAATGTTTTATGGCAGATCTGGAAGTGTAGAAATGAAGAAAGGTACCAAGATAAACCTAGAGATCTTACTGAGTTTTCTCGAAAACTCACTTGCTAAAAATTTTTCTTGCAAGTCCATACAATGATGTTGATTGATAAGGATAAGCTCAAGAGGTTAATGAGAAATGGATCTGCCACCTTCTTCATCTTTGAGTTGAAGGATGGCTATGAGTGGAGAAAGAATATGGATGACATGCAAATGTTTGAAAAGACGCTTAAGAAACTTAACCAAGAGGTTAAGAAAAATAAAAACCAAAAGTCCAAGAAAGCAGAGATCTTCATGCTTGCCCAGATCCAGGAGTGGAAGAGCATTGTTTGGATGGAAGGAAAGAAGGGATGGATTGCTTGGGTTGACACCCATGAAAACTTATTACACTAGCTTGCTGGACTATCTCTATTTTTATTATATTTCCATGTATAAGACCAGTTGATACTTTTACTCGTTTCCTTGAGCTCTCTTTGTGAGGCTTGGCCTCTTATTTTGTACATTTTGATGTAACTGTTATTTTTTGGTGAACTCCTTATATTTAATATTAAAAATGACAATATTTAAATAATAAATATAATTTATTGAAATTTTTGAAAATATCGCAGCATATAAAAACATTATAAATTAAAATTAATCATTATAAAGTAAATCTAAAACATTAAAAAGTAAATCTAAAATTAATATATAAAATATATCTAAAATATTAAAAAATAAATAAAAATATTAAAATATTATAGACTAAATCTAAATCTAAATGACAATATTGCTCTCCATATTTTAAAATACTAAAAAGTAAATGTAAATATTAAACCTAAATCTAAATCTAAACATTTAAAGTAAATCTAAATATTTAAACTATATACAAAAATAAAGTAATTAAAGAAATAAATATTTCACCTTTAAATCTCCTCCAAAACTACCTCTTCAATTCTCCTTCAAAGCTCTCATGCTCTTCTCTACAAAACAACAAATTAAATGAGGGAAGAACGCTTTTATAATTTGAGAGCGTCTCCTCATCTTTCCCAAAGGATGCCTCTTTGCATGCCTGGTAACATTAAAAAGTAAATCTAAAATTAATATATAAAATATATCTAAAACATTAAAGCATTATAGACTAAATCTAAATGACAATGTTGTAAATATTAAACCTAAATCTAAATCTAAATATTTAAACTATATACAAAAACAAAGTAATGAAGGAAATAAATATTTCAACTTTAAATCTTCTCCAAAACTATCTTTTCAATTCTCCTCCAAAGTTCTCACTACTCTGCAAAACAACAAATTAAATGAGGGAAGAACTCTTTTATAATTTGAGAGCATCTCTTCATCTTCCCCAAAGGATGCCTCTTTGCATGCCTTGTCTCTTCAAATTCCCCTTTGCATGCTTGTCTCTCCAAATTCGAAAAAGCATGCAATTTTTATTTTTTTTAAATAGTTTTCTTCAAATGCCATTTGGCACTCCTCTATTTTCGGCCTTTTATGACCTTATTTTTTTATTTTAATTTTAATTTTGGATTTTCCTAATGCCATTTGGCATTTTTGAAGTTTTTCCTTTTTGTAATTTTTTTTTTTAACTCCCACCAAATATTTTTTTATTTTTATTTTCAGCTTTTATCAATGTCATTTGGCATTTTGAGAAATGTAACTGCTCCTCAATCTTTTTTATGTACACGGAATATTCCTTGGAATATGTCGTGTTGGTATTCAGATTGTACTCCCATTGTAAGAATGCCTCTCGGCGTAATGACATAACAGAGAAGATAGTAGATGTTGGAAAGGAAAGCATCTGCACCAAGAAAATATTAGAAGAGCATTGAGGTGCATTGGTGGGTCAAATTTCAACCATAAAAGTTCTCTAAAAGACTATATTTGCACATTCCAACATGGTCATGTCCCTTGTGAGCTCCAGCACTGTAGTAATGACACAACAACTTTTCCTTTTGATAAATTTTTGAGTTCTTATGCACAGCCCTAACCTTTTTTCATTATTCTTTTGCAAAGGTTGACCAGAATTTTACTATACATTTCAAGATTTCTGTAAAATTTTTGATTTTGATTTTAATTTTTAATACAGAGACCCATTTTAGTGGTTTTTTCTTGGTACATTTCGAAATGGAATCGAAACTGCTATGCTCCCTTTTAGGATAAAATTATGGAAGCAATTATTAGTATTGAGGGTCGTACTGTAGTATTGAGAGGTCATACATTTTTGTATTGGGTAGTAAATGAATTTTATTCAATATAATTCTATTTAGAAAGTATATGATTTGAAGATAACATTTTATTTGATTTAGTTTAACCTAAAAAGCAATGTTCCAAACTAGCTTAATATATTATTATGAATAAAATAGATTTGGTATATGCACACAATTTCAAGAGAATTACATGAGTTTCTAAGAGTTTGATAGATGCAGTAACCAGATATGATGATTATTTCATGGCAGTAGAGCACATTTTGTTTTCATACAGGGGGTTAATGGTTCTTTCCTTTCTCTAGTGTGTTTATGAGATCTTGTATTATCTCTCATCCTGTAGGGTTTTCAGTCTCCATTTCGTAGATTCTTCTTTTTCAGAGACTTGAAATTAAGTTTAAATTTATTAACATGTGTATGATTTGAAAATGTGATCTTAGATATTTTTCAAAATCTTTCTTTAAAAAATATTAGTTCCCTAACATGAAACCCTAACATGACCCTAAAGACCTAATTTAAGACACCTTAAGACCTAATAGGACCTAATATCTACATGAAGACCTAATATGACCTAATAGACATGAAGACCTAATAGGACCCTTAAGACCTAATAGGACCCCTTAAGAGGTCTAATAAAACTAGACTTACTTGACCTAATATGACCTATTAATACCCCTTAGTACACCCAAGGACTCTTAAGACCTAATATGACTTCTATTGTGACCTCTATTTATATATTCATCTATATTTGTTTCTATTTTACACGCAATTATAAAATGTAATCAAGTACTTAATTGTTAACACTTAGCTTTCATGTACATGTGTACATCTAGATGGCCACTCAAGATGTACCTGCCCAAGATGTACTAGCTTAGGATGCACATCACACTCCTGAGCTGGTGAGTATTTTTCAGATAGCTCAGATAGAGATGGATAAACTTAGAAAGAACATCCGCACATCTGAGCCAGATGGCATATATGGAGATATTTGTGTCACTATATTGAGGAGTTTGGAGGACATGACTACTAGATTGAGATCCCATTCTCCTTTCATGCCACAAGTTGTAGATACTATTTTTTGAGAGTTGAGAGCTGAGGTATCAGGTGATGTTTCCTTGGAGACGGTCCAGAACTGTGTCCCCAAGGAAATCATCAAACGAGAGGTCTTCCCATTTTATGATGGGAAGCCAAGGTGAGGGCTTATTAGGTTACACAGTGTAGGATTCCTCAGATTGCATGCATCATATACCCTTATTTTCTTGCAGCACATGGTCATTATCCCAATAACGACCAGATTCTATTATATTTTGCACAGCAGTTGTACGCTGAGTTCCGTTTGGGACTTAGGGTCAACTATTTAGATCTACCTGGATATTACGGTCAGGGGTGTGGTAGAGTTGTCGACTATGATCAATATCGTAGGGTTGATCAAGTTGTACATACTCATAGAGAGCTAGTTGGGCACAGGACTCCGGCGATGACTGCTACTACAGATAGATTGGTCATTGCTTCCCAGAGGGGAGCAGTGGACAAGATAGGGGAGATTGCATCTGCGGCCACCTCCATCACTTCAGATACAGTGCGCAGATATATTTTGACAAGACCGAGTCGAGGCAGATCGTCTACTGAGACTTCATCCAGTACTACTGCGGGGGTCAATGATGAGGCATATAGAGCTTGTTAGGGATTTTTCTTGTATGAATCACAATGCTTGAAATGTCTATTTGAATCCTGTACCTTTTACTCCTGATTCAGAGACAAGAAAAGCCTAATTGCTAAGGACTAGATAAGGTCCTTCTTCGTTTTTGAGTTCCACATATACTCAGGCAGGTTTTACCTCGAAAGATTACTGTTATCACAGTATTTGTTATTGTGGACACTGATTTGTCATGTATCTCTATTGAACCAACTTTATAAAATACCTTGTAAATGATCAAGCATAATCATATACAGGATTTAACCATACAAATCATAATCTTAAATATGACAGAAAACCAGTGATATAAGGATTTCAATCCTTCTTCCTTTTCTTGATAGGAGGGACAACCTAAATGATTCTCTCTTCAAGGAATCAATAACA
>MU227962.1:124981-136818 GCA_018584345.1 Thuja plicata | reverse complement strand
CTCGCCGGACTTTTCACACAATGGTCTTCCCGCGAAGACCCCTATACCCCTTCGCGCGAAGGGGGTCTTCGCACGAAGACCCCTAAAATGAAAATTTTTCCTGAGAAAAAAAAAACCTCATAAAAAATGGTCTTTCAAGGCCTGGGACAAGGACCAAATCAAATGATTTTCTAAAACACATGATGCCAAATGATGCGATTCGGAACAAGCTTTCTAATGAATATAATTTTAATACATATTGAGTTCATTATCACTTTCAAACATTACTTTAACTAAACATAGGTTGTTTGGTCATTCAACAACCTGTCTCTTCAAGGCTTCGGGAAAAATAGTAAATTACAAAAAAAAAATTATGAAAAATATGTAGGAAAAGTGTATTTGTGTTACCTTTCTATACAAAAAAAATAAATTTCGATAAATAGAGATCAAGTTAGAGTGATCCAAGTGACCCTACGTCTAAATTACAGTTACTGTCACTTTAGAACTTAATAAACTATGAAATATTGACCCAAAATTAATGAAACCAATTACATCCTCTATATATTGAAGTTACAAATATAATCTCGAAAAAATTACATCATTATAATATTTTTTTAAAAAAATTTATGCTGATCCAAGTGACAGTCACTTCTTAAAAACACAGTTTTTTCACACAAACCACTTTTCGAAGGAGAAGGAAAAATGAATTTTAATTTTTTTTTTTAAATATTTTTAGAAACTAGATAGAAAATGCTAAAAGACCCTAGTTTACATCATCTTCAAATTCATAATAGTTTTGCGGCAATAGGTGTTCGAAAGTGAAGTTTTTTCTCAGAATGTTGATCTCTGTGTCAAAGTTGGCCAAAAAGTGGGACACAGTATTGTGGGACCACCCATCTTCTATTCTTCTCTCATGTTATTCAATGACTCTTATTTATGACTCTCACATATCTCATACATCTCCTTATATTTCTTCCACGACTTCTATCTAGATGTAATATGCATATGTTGTCATCATAGTTAAATATCACATATAGGGATATGTCCTTATGCATCTTTCTCCATATTAGTACCATTCTAAGGTTACTAATAATTTCACTCTTGGCATATTTTAGTATTATTTTTCTTACATAAGGATGCGTAATCTTGATGCCTACCTTTGGTGGTTTTGTGGGTTTCTAGGCCATTAACCTCTATTATACTAACCTCTCAAGTTCACAGCTTGATAGGATTGTACCGACTTTGTCTTTTTGAGACTAGATAAAATATTAAGCAAGATATAGATGAAGTACAATTTAAGCTAGTATGCAATATTATAGAAGAAAATGTTTCTAATTTTGCAAATATTTTTAATGGAGGTAAAAATCTTGGATACCCTTTGAAAACACAAGAGAGCTGATAGTCTCATCTTAAAACAACATTTATAGGTTTCATATCATGTAGTGATTTTCTTTTGGAGAGAAATAGGCAATTATAATAATACAATCTAAGTTTTCTCATAAATATCCAAGGTCGAGGCCAATGCTAGTTGGCCACTTATACTATGATCTTTATTGTAAAATGGTATTATTTGTAGAGGTCAAATATTTACTATTGTGATTAAAAGATTCACATGTAAAGATTTAAAGACCACCTAAGTGCTACACATCGTTTTGATTAAAATAAATTATATGCTTCCTTATGACATCACTCTACAAGCAAGATATTGACATTATTAAAAATCGTGTTTCCATGTTTTCACTAAGGGACCTTATGATAGAGATGGTATATTGAATCATCTCAACTAAATCGGGAGAAAAAAAAAAAGAGAATTGAAATTGAGAAGAAATACAAAGATCTATGGAAGAAGATATATTGGGATTCTATACATTCTTCAAAAGAATATGATAATCAATTATTGTTGTGAATTTCAAGTACCTTGAATGGCACATATCTTTTAAAATATTAAACTCTAAATACAAGGAATGAATCACTTTAATCAAATTAATATGTTTTGTAATCTAGAAATGATAGTTTCACGTTAAGTAGAGAAGTAATTTTTTTATAATTAGTTAATATGCAAACGTGTTTAAGTCATTGATGCATATTAATGGAAGATTTGGTTGAAAAACAAAGAAAAACTATAAATCGAGTGGGCCCGACTGTTTCCCGAACTAGAAAGTGACGTTTTCCCTTTTAAAGAAAAAGCAATCTAAACGGGAAAGCATGTAATGATAAACAGTGGGCCCACAAATACCAGTTTTGTTTATTTTTCCATTGATTTCACTGTATTCCGATGGGCGCCCATCTGAATGAAACTGATTAATATAATACTATTATTTTTTATTGGGATTTTTTTCTTCCTAACCAATTTTCTCCTCTTCCTCAATGCTGTTAAAATATCCGTTAACCAAATTTTCGTTCTCCTTGCATTTCTGCCATGATTGACTTCTGCTCATACCTTATTGAAAATCAATGAACAACCAAAACTAATTTTATGGATTACACCATTGCACACATAGATATAAATATTCATGTATTCTGATTTTACTAGAATTTCGTATTGCTTGCATTTTAATACATTGTCTTTCGTTTTTCTCACATAAGTATCTATAAATTATTTTCAAAATTAACCTTTATGATTAATTGTTATTTATTTATATATTTTATGATAATTTTAATAATTGTATAGATTATACCATTGCACACATAAATATAAATATTCATGTATTTTGATTTTATTAGAATTTTGTATTGTTTGCATTTTAATACTTCCATTTTTTTCATACAAGTATTTATAAATTATTTTCAAAATTAACTTTCATGAATAATTGTTATTTATTATTTTATTTATATATATTTATGATAGTTTTAATAAAAATATTTTAATTGGATTAATGAATTACCATGTAAAAGTTGTTGGTTTGTATTGTGTATAATTTTGTTGCTTGACATTTGAATGACTTCCTTCTTCATATGATAAATCATTGAATATGATCCAAAACATGGAACAACAAAATCATACATAGTACAAACCAAACATTTTAATCTAATGAACTATCGAAAATTAATGTCAATTATGGACTAAATCAAGTGTCAATAGGTGACCCCATCGTACCTTCAAATTACCCATACTTTAAAACACATACCTTAAAATTACCCATACTTTAAAACACAGCACTTTCATCTGAAACCATTGGTGGGGGGAACACTGTGCAGCCGACAATTTCTGCATAGCAGCTATAATAATTTGTCCGTTGCGTAGTCGTTTCTCTGCGGTTACCAAGACTTAAAATAGTAATAAGATGTGTAAATTCGGTAGGCCCGTTGGGTACAACCCCCTGTCAACATTCGATTGCAGGGTATGCATAATTTACCAGCACTTCAATTAATTATGTATATCCAGTACGGGTAGAGGCATCCAACATTTTACTCTTTCCCCAACCTCTCTCAACATTCCTCTGCACGGCGGAATCCCCGTTCTCTGGAAACAACAGCCAGAGTAGGTAGTTAAAAAGTTACCATTATTGCTTTTAAACGCCACAACTACCATTCAAATCAGACCACAGTTCCTCCCACCCTTCTTTCATCGTCACGTGACAACACCACCCTTCTCACCTCTATTTATTCACCTTATCCACACAGTTACTTCACCGCCCTTCTCTCTTTTCATTCCCTCGCCCTTTTCACAGTTGTGAGTGAGGAGAAATGGCACCAGCCCGAGTGGAGACATTGTCCAGCAGTGGTTTAGACTCCATTCCGGCGGAATACGTGAGGCCAATTGAAGAAAGGCCCACGGATTGCGTTCTCGATCTCAAGAATAATGGCGGAGAAGGCCCTGAGCTTCCCGTCATCGACTTTGCCGGCTGGGAAACAAGCGAGGAGGAGAGAAAAAGAATAATGCGGGAAGTTGCAGAGGCGAGCAGAGAGTGGGGAGCCATGCAACTGCTCAATCACGGCATCCCGGAATCTCTCATCGCTCGCCTCCAGGCCGCCGGAAAAGCTTTCTTCGATCTGCCCATCGAAGAAAAGGAAAAGTACGCCAACGACGCCGCTAACGGAAAGATATCCGGTTACGGCAGCAAGCTCGCCAACAATGCCAGCGGGCAACTCGAATGGGAGGATTATTACTTCCACATTCTGTGGCCTCAGTACAAGCGTGAAGTGGAGAACACGTGGCCCGGTTATCCGGCGGATTACGAGGAAGAGACGGATGCTTATGGAGTGCACATCCGAAAGCTGACGAGCATTCTATTGGGCGCCCTGTCGTCGGAGCTGGGTTTGGAGGAGAATCGCATGGAAAAACTGCTGGGCGGTGATGAGTTGGTGATGGAATTGAAGATCAATTATTACCCGCGTTGTCCTCAGCCGGAACTCGCTTTGGGAGTCGAAGCGCACACCGATATAAGTGCCCTCACATTTCTGCTGCATAACATGGTGCCCGGCCTCCAACTTTTCCACCAGGGAAAGTGGATCACTGCTAAATGCATTCCCGGTGCTCTCATTTTCCAGCTCGGTGACCAAGTAGAGGTAAACTACTAAACTACTAAACACGCGTTAAATTCTGATTCGTCGTTGCTTATTTATCTACACCACTCATAATTGCACTGTTTTACCAGATCCTGAGCAACGGGAAATACAAGAGCGGGCTGCACAGAGGACTGGTGAACAAGGAGAAGGTGAGAATATCGTGGGCGGTGTTCTGTTGTCCTCCCAAAGAGGCGGTGACGGGGCCTATGAAAGATATGGTGGACGAGCAAAACCCGCCGCTTTTTCCGACGAGAACATTTCAGGAACACATCGATCACAAGCTGTTCAGAAAGAACCAGGCCAACAAGGAAAAAGCGGCCAAATGAGACCGTTTATGATGACTTAAAAGCTAATGTCCCCCTAAATAACCGCTCGCTAGGTATCTCCATCAATGTTCAATGTTTGTAGTGCCCTCTTTTGTTATGTCATTCTTTCCGCTGTTTCCTACTTGCAGCTTTTTCAGTTAGCTAGCAGTTTCTTTATGTGTTAGAACATTTCAAACGATTTTATTAAATGTGAACGAGTTGGTTTGTGATCTAGTTTAAGAAATCATTTCAATCCACTCTCATGTTTCAGAATTGTCTTTTTCTTTTTTCCTTTAAATTGTTTAAAATACATCTAATCTAATCTAATGCATTGCATATGTGTAAAATTATGTTTTTTAAATCTAGGGTATACTTGTTCTTGTTTGGATATTATTAATTAAAAGTTTATTAAAAAATTATTTAATGGATTCATATATAAAACAAAAGTTAGTAATCAAATTAATTGTGCAAGTTTATTGGTAGATAGGCACCATTATTTGAGCATTTGTGTATAAGTCTTGGATCAATTGTGCAAATTTTATGGTTGGGAGCAATGTCAAATATGTATGGGAACACAATTGAAACAATCACTTTTTCACCCTCTTTTTGACCTATGTGTGCATAGTGAGCCACACAACATGCATCTTTACTAAGTGGAAGCCAAGACAATAGCTATAAGCATTACGTCACATAACACACAATTAAAATATAGTCCAAATTCATAATGTACCCTTTCCTTAAAATCCACCAAATGCCATTTAGAAGCTTAAACTAGGTGAATATATAAATATATAATATTTATAAAAATATATATAAAATAATACATGATATTTTTTGAAAAGTAAAATAATTTTTTAACCAATAAAATTAAAAAATAAACAATTCAATAAAACAAAAATATTTTCTTAGACATTAATAAAAATAAAAAATAAATAAATTTTGAAACCATGTGATCTGATATTGCTATCAGGAGAGATGGGTTCATGTGAACCACTACTCATGAATTATGGGTCAATGAGTTTGACTCAAAACTTACACAGTTGAATCCTGATAGCAATATCACAATTTGACTTGCTGTGGAAAAATATCTCCTACTTACCATATGATCTATCTAATCTATACGACAAAATTTGAAGTCAAATTGCAATTATATCATAAAAACTTTAATTTCATTTCAGTGGGCATTAAAAGCTTTCATTTATGTCAATGTAGTACTCACAGGAAACTGCCCTTTTCTCATTTATGTGAATGTAGTAGTCACGGGAAACTTCCGTTTTGATTATTATAAAATGAAAAAAATAATGATAAAATCTGAGTGAAACAAAATATATTTAACAAAAGGATCTTCATCTACAGAGGCGCGACACAGGTACGAGCCACTCTTATACTAAATTTCTTTGAAGTCAAAGACAGAAGAATATCTATTCGCCAGATTAGAAAAGAACAAATTTATTTTCTTTCAGAAACGAACGAAAAGAAAAAGAAGTCGGAGTGCGGTGAGGGGCCCAGGCATAGAAAAAACAGAGGAAAAGTAGGCCCCCTTTTTCAAGAATCTGCCATAGACGAAGAGAAAAAAACGACAGACGCGAAACGCATTTTTTCAAGCATTAATTTTGCCATGAAAAGTGTTGTAATGTCTTCCCAACATCGCTTGAAAGGAAAGTACGATGCTCAATCCACCGTCCAGCTCTCGCTCAAGATAAAACAGTCGCTTCTTCAAGGGAGAATTGTCTTGGGAGGGGGATTGTAACTATGGAAATATCACACGTTTAGATATTTAGGGTTTCCTAGGTTTTCTAATTTTTTCCAGACCACAGATCTGGTCATTGGCTACAATTTAAAACTTATCATGTTAAACCCGTTATGGATGTACTGTTCACTGATGTTTATTGTGATCTTTTCATGGCATTTCTTTTTGGACGATCCCTTGTAAAAACCGATTTTTCCCATAAAAGACACATAAGATAAATATGCTAAAACTTCTCCTATGTCGATTCCATAGTCAGTCATAGTCGATCAACGCTAAAGACTAATTGATCAAAAAGTTCAATTAAATCAAGTGATCATGAACATAAAATTACTATTTTCTATATATTTATTTCGAGATTTCAAAAATATAATACAATCAAAAGTAAGCGACCATACTCTTGAATTACAATAATTCCATGAAAGAATAATTACAATGTTCAATATATCAGGATGTCGACCATCTATGTCTAATACCTTACATCATAAAGGAAAGATAAATACAAATACATCATGTAAAAGGCTATAAAATCAACATCATAACTGTCATTGGACAATGGTCCATCTACAAGCTCTTATCTCCTAAGCCATCGAACTCCTGTTCAAAAGCAAATCTCGAGACGAGAGTGTGGTTAAGGGGCTTAATCCACCCAACCACGGAGTGGTTAGCTCCCTCGGGGCTCATCGTAAAATGAAAAGCGCACCGACCCTGCCCAAGAAGTCTATCTCTCGGCACTTATAGATCGGAAGGAATCTGGTGTGTTTGTGATTTGTAACTACTTTCCACAAGTTTCTAAATAGATTATATTCACATATTCAGGAAAATGAAACATAACCATACACATTTAAACAAATATGTGTTACCAAGCTTTGGCCAAAACACTTTTTAAAATCAAACTTCTACTGGCAGGTAATGCAAAAATTAAATTACTCTTTCCTGGGATTCCACATCCTACACCTTCCTTTACATTTCTATTATGTTCTTTAATATAACAACTATTCAATGAAAGAAAATTTTTGGATAGGAACGAACTGCAATCCCGACCTCCAAAACACTATGCAAACAAAAATAAAAGTTTCAAAGTCTTTATTTAAATTAAACGGGTTTTTCTAGATTCAATGATGTTTAACCAAAACGCATGAGGTATTTCGTTCCAATTATGAAGAAAAATTTACTTCCGCAGTAAAAAAAAGAAACACACAGATATATGGTTATTTCAATTAGACTCCATACAAGTCAAAACATATTTATAAAACAAATACAACTCATTTTTGGACACTCCCTCAGGCTTAATGTATTACTTTAATCCTTAAAACTATTTGTGGTGATGTTTGATTCTTCCTAAGAGTTGAATGTTGGACATCATGTGAGTCCCTCTATGACTGTTCGCATGTAACTCTGACAGAAAATATAAGACAATTTGACATATATGTGTGCTCGCAAACAATTACAGAATGCAGAGGCTTATAAGCGTATAGCGCATGAAAAACATCACAAATCTAAAACAAAATTGTGTTTCCAAAGTCCAAAAATATAAAAAAAAATAGAGATGTCTAAGTCTGGTCACATTCTTTGGTTCCGTTTTAACTTCCATTCAATTTTGAGCAACATGATTTTTAGGTTGCTATCCGAACTATGGTTGAAGAAATACACAACAACAAAAACATAAACACCGAGAAAGAGGCATAAGAGAAAACAACAATGCTTCAGGAGAGAGAGAAATAATCTCAGATAACAAATCTTATTACTCCATTTACTAACAAGGAAAATAAGAAAATAGCTTCTCAGAGACAAAACGCAGAGATAAACCAGCTATTGTTATATTGCAATAATCCACAAAATCTATTCTTTACCTTTCTAATTCATTATTTAATTGTTGTTCTACTTGTTACATTCTACAAAAAAAAAAACATATATAGAAAAATAACATTTAGTTGTGAGCTTTGTAACGTGTATTTCTTTCCTATAGTTCCATCGTATTTTAAATTTTGTTTCATTCCTAACATTTATATGTATTGCTCATATACGCAAGAAAGGAAAAAAGAATTTGGAACCTGGATGTCCCACGCTGCCTTGTCCCTTCTCTCCCTGCGCACTGGCTTCTCTCTTCTCCTATGCGCTGCCTTGTCTCTTCTCTCGCTATGCACACCTTTCTACTCCTTGTGTATTTTGTAACTTTCCTCCTTTTTCCAATGCCTACTCTCCTCTTTTTCCAAACTGCTCCCTTACACCTCCCCTTATGCGTGAGTCTCCTCCTTATTCTACATTTTTCTTCCCTCAAAACCGTTCCCCCCATCCCTTTCCTTTATGCGTTGATTTCCTTTTTCCCAAACCCCAGTTCTGTTCCATTTTCCTTTACTTCAAAACACTACTACCCAAAAATAGAATCCACTCTCTGATAACAATCAATGATTATTTAATACAATAGTTTACTTTTTCTTCCACACTTGTGCGTTGTCTTCCATGCTGCACCAAAACTTTTTGATCACTCTAGTTCAGTTTAAGTTGAAAAACTAATTAATAAATTTTACTCCTCTTCTCCGTAAATGTTGGAGCAAAAATGGAAAGGGTTATGACATCCCTCTATTTGACAGAAAAGTCCAGTGCTCGGACGATCTATTGTTTTTGGCTGGAAAGCGATTTCATATTTACTGTAATTTTTTATTCTAGTGGCCGCTTACTTAAGCCTAAGTTGAGTGTTTAGTTGTAAAATTCAATTTTCTAGTTTTTTCAGAGAGGGATTAATGGTTGTGATCCGCAGAGCTACAAGTGTCGTTATCTTGATTTGATCATGTACCTCTTTTTCTAACGCATCGATGAGTTTTGGGGAGGAGACATACGACACTGACTATGGGGCAGGAAACTTGCATCAGTTCCACTTGCCATTTGCAGCAGCTCTGTACAAGTCCAATCTGAACCAGTACTGTAATGTCCTGAACTAAAATTAATATAAAGTATATTTTTTTATAAGTATATTTTAAAGTCTTTATATTCATTTTTTTACACAAATTTATATATAATTTTTTTAGTACTTATTTAGATATATTTCTAACTCAAATTTATAAATAAATTTTTAGTACTTATTTAGAAAGAATTATAAGTTTAATAATATTTTAATAATCATAAGTCATAAGTTAATTATTTACTCAAAAATATATTAAAAAAAAGCATAGTTTAGAAATTTTAAAACAAATTACAATATAAAATAATGTATTGACATTAGTTAGTAAGTTTGACTATAAACCTGAATCAAAACTAAACAAATTTAGAATATAAAAATTAGATTAATATATTTTTAAATTTAAATTTTATTGAAACAATTTTTATTTTTATTTATATATTAATATATGTAAATATTTTTAATGCTTATTATTATTTAAAATAAAATTATAAATTTATTTTTCTCTTACTTTTTAATTAAAATTATTATTATATTTTTGGAAGCATTTATACTTAATAAATTCAATTAGAAATATCACATTGACATTAAAATAGTAAAAAAATGTACAAGAAAAATTAATATATTCACATTAAAATAATAAATAAAATTATTTTAAAAAATAAACGTAAATAAATTTATATTCACTTTTAAAACAATTTAAATAAATTCATTTAAAATAAAATAATGCTTTTACATAAAACAAAAGTTTTATAAAATCAAAAGTATTATAAATTTATACTTGATAAATTTATGAAGACTGAACTGAGTTTGTACGGTTTCTACGAATGGCTAGTGGGAGAGGTGCAAATTTCCTGCCCCATAGCCGGTGCCTTTAATTTGTGGTTCAATTTTTTTCATTATTTTATTTTACTCTGTTTTGATTATTAAAAAGGGAGTGTTTTCTTTTAAGATAGTGTTAGGTAACTTTGTGGTCCCATAGAATTGTATTAGCAAAATTTCTTTATAGGAGAGGAGCCAGATCCTGCGCACCGTAACTTCAAAGGTTCATGTGGCATGCCACGTGGACCCAAAACCCTTTTTTTTTTGCACTAGCAGACAGGTCGCTGATGTGGCTACCCCAAATCAAAATTTGTCATGTTGAGTCATCAATTTGCCACGTGTTCGGGTCCCATTTGTCTGACATGTCCATTTCATGTGTCATTTTGGTTTTCTTCCACTCTGTGTTTTATTTTCCAAAGTTGTGAATTTCCCATGGGTCATATGGAGTTGTAAAATCTTTTAGTTAAGGAAATCATAAAGTTTACTCTTCATATTTTTAGAAACGTTTTTAGTCTTGCATGTGAAGGGTTGATTATCAGTGATACTCATTTGAAAGAGGTAGACTAGGAGGAACTGAAAGACAGAATGGGTAACAATGTAGGTGAGACTTATATTCTTGAAATTTTGAGTAATGGATTGCTAGCAGTAGCGGCCTTCCCACTTGCGGCTCTTTGTCTCGAATTAGTTAGGGAATGCATAGCAAGATATGATCTTGCTTCTGAGACTATCAAAAAGAGAAATGGCGAAATCCTTTGAGTGCCATAAATAGAGAGACTGTTGCATCATTTTTTAAAATCCCCAGATAAAATTTTTGTAGATTTTTTTCCCGCCCAAGCTGTTGTTAGGTTTGATGAGGACAAAGAGAGGAATAAAAACAACATGGCTAAAAATTGGCTACTTAAACCTCAAAAAGGCAGTTTTAGGTTACCCAAGCATCCTAAGGTTCACATGAAGCCTTATGTTCATGATATTATGTTGTTGTTGCATAGGGCCACAGGTTCAGTTGAAGCATACGCTTTTAGGGATTGGATGTATTTTTATGTTCAAATTATTCTAGAAGGAAAATAGCACCTGGACTAGAGTGAGCTCACAGCAGACTCAATGAGAGAACAACTTAACATACCTCAGATTTCTGGGCATAATTTCTTCATGTCCTCTTATCTAAGGGTAAAAGTACAAACCTGTGTCACACTTTTATAAAGGAAAAGGACGACAACATTCAAATTTGTAAACTTTAACGACATAAAAGTGGCATTTGTGTTTAGAATTTGAAGATGATGTAAACCAATGAAATGTGTAAAATTTGATCAAGTTTAGGCTTATAATTTGAAAAAAAATTGACATAGTTTTTTAATTTTTGAAGTCCATATTTTTATTCCTGAAATATGCTGAAAATTTAGGGTCTAGTCCGCGTTAACAAACTATATGCAAATAATATTTTTTTACTCGGATTCCATAATATGTTTTAGATGACATGTATAGCTAATGCATAAAAAAACAAAGATTGGATTTCGTTAAATATTTTGTCTGTTATAACTATCCAAAGTCGGTGTTACCTGAAATCAACAATTTTTAG
>MU227962.1:105233-116373 GCA_018584345.1 Thuja plicata | reverse complement strand
TATATAAAATCATATTATTTTATTTCTACGATTAAAAAAAAAAATACTAAATATAAACAAAAATAACTATTAAATTAAAATATTTCTTTTAAATTACAACTATTTTCTATTAATTAAACCAAAAAAACTATTAAACAAGGATTTTTAATTAAAAAACAATTATTTAATACTAAATAAACAAAAACAACTAAAACAAAACATTGAAAAACATTAAAATTAAAAAATTAAAAATGTACTTACCCCTTTCGGCAGGAATACCCCTGTAGGTCTCTCCGAAGCCCCAACCCGCTAAAAGATTATGACCCGCGCGGGCTTTTTTTTGCCCTTTTATATACTTTTGGGGGTCCGGACGGACCCCTCGCGCCACATAGGCGCCACTTGGCGCCTAAAAAGCGCCACAAGGGTCCGGCCGGACCTATTCCGGCCGGACCCATTCCGGTCGGACCCTCTTAGGATGTCCTTTAGTGCGACACACTACTATACTTTTACCCCTAATCTATTGTCTAGCTTATACTAATGGAATTCTTCACGAGCCTCTCGCAGAAGACATTTTCGTCTATGAGTATTACCCTATGCCTCAAAAAGAAAAGGCTATACAGGATTTTAGGAGGTTTCATGATGTGTTTCTAGGAAGTCGAGCTGTTTTGAATTAGTCGGTTTGACTAACAAAAGGATTTATGAGGATGCCCAGGAATTAATTAAAAAATATGAAAGCTTTTATATTTAGTTCCCTCATTTCTGTTACATCAAAATAGGTGGCTTTGAAGAAGAACCTATCAGACTTCCAAGGTTTTG
Source organism: Thuja plicata (assembly GCA_018584345.1). Lineage (NCBI taxonomy): Eukaryota > Viridiplantae > Streptophyta > Pinopsida > Cupressales > Cupressaceae > Thuja > Thuja plicata. The sequence goes on along the minus strand of MU227962.1, from coordinate 115,578 downwards.
TTCCAATTATTTTATCATAGCAAAAATTTGTAGGCAATTTTCAATGGTAGTCAAGAAGTTTCTGCCAAGAGATAAATGGGAGAAACATTTTCCTATTAAGATGGGTATTTTCGAATGTAGTTCAATGTCAGATGCAGTGAGCATTGGAAGTGATTTATGGAGCTTCAATTTACAGTATTATACTGAGAGAAATGCATATGATAACAAGGGTTTTGCAGGAAACCTAGAACTAAAAAACTGCCTTCCTATTCCACACTTAGAGGAATTTTGGGAAGATTCTTATGATGAGGCCAAAGTGATAAGAAGGGAGCACTCAATAATGTTACTTTCTCAAATTGTATCCCTATAGATAAAGGTGAACATTGAAGGTTTAGAAGAGGATAATTCTAACCTATTTAAACCAGACCATCAAGAACCTAATGAACTGGCATTCCTAGTCCTAGACTGGGATGAGGATGAAGAAGAAAACACTCATCAAAGGACCAGGGGTATCCTTAAGCTCACCAAGAACTAGATAGAGAAGAAGAAAGAAATGAAGCTTTAGGGACCTAGTGTTATCAAAGTTAATAAGGCCCCTTTGAGTCCACCAAAGAGTATTTCTGACTTTTCTTATGACGTTGGTGATGCAGGTAGAAAAGAAAGTCTTCCCATTGTAAACATTTGCCTGATCCAGTCTGAACCCAAACGGTGCCCAGAATCACCATATCCCAAAAAGGATCCTAAAGAAAGCCCTAGAAGAAGATGGATGTTGAGAAAACAATGTTTGTTGACCTTGAAAAAGAAAAGGAAATGGAACTCGATTCGTGCAGGTTTTTGACACCAAGGAATTAAATGTAGACATCTTTCAACTTGATGATTCAAATATAGATGAGCCATGAGTACTCCGGCCAAAGGGACAGAAGACAAGTCTATCCTAAGTACAACTCCCAAGTGGTTAACTACTACTATCAACAAGAAACATAGCTTGGTTCCAGTGTCTATTCCAATCAAAGACATGGTTATCAAGTATACTGATAAGATGCCCAAACCTAAGAAGATCAAGACTACAACCAAGCTCACTGCAGATACAAAAATTAGTAGGTGGACAATTGAATTTGCATCTTACAAGCCTGAAGGGGAGGACAAAAAACCTACTATAGAGGATTTCAAAATTACTAAAGTGGATTTGGGCTCTATGGATCAAGAAGAAGACAATCACCACTTCAAACAGTCCGCTCAGAGAAAGATCACCCGATCCGTGAAGGATAGTAAAGAGAAGAGAGAACTAAAATAGACAGTCAGATTTTTGGTTGAGTTTATTAACACCTTCAGGTATTTCAACACGCTTCAATTAGCGTAGGCCACAGACAATTTTGACCCCACATCCCTTGAAAGTAAAAGGTTGCTGAGCCAAATTCAACGTGGAAGAGCAATGGAAACTGCGGTGGATAAATGGATAGAGAGCATAATTAAGGATGGGGGTAAGTACATTCATGACTCCAGGAATCTGTGCACTGATGCACAAGATCTCATTGGAGAAATTTGGACCCAGAAAAGGTGGGAAATAGAGAAAAAAAATGGGGAGCCCTGTTGAGCAAGATGGTCAAAGTGGAGAAGTACGGAATCCCCAAGTTCCTAGCGGAGTGGTCCCTCAAAATTAATGACTGATGAAAGTCAATTCTTTGTCTTAAGGAGGATAATTGGCTGGAGAATCTCTACTTTTAGAATCGTGATTGCTGACATGTGAAAGGTTGGGAATACAAGCTCAAAGATATACAGGGGAACCTGGTAAACGGTAACAGGGTGGTGAACCCAACACATGACTAGCAAATTGGAATTTCTGGTTTGTATACAGACGAAGTTGTCAAGGTGTTCAAGGAAAACATGGAGCTGAACAGGACCAAGGAAAACCTCACGGCGACAGATATCATACAGATTGCATAGGTTGAGTCAATGTTGTACATGAGTGCAGATCAATTGCCCAAATATGTTGAGAAGGTACTAAAGGTAAAATGGGAAAAAAAAGCTGCCAAGACCAAGATCCTCAGCATGAACAATTTGAACATGCACGTGAATCAGTAAGTGGTATTCGCTTATACTGTGTGGAAAAGCACACATGGATCTGATGAGGATGATGACGCGTAACCTGATGGTGGCTCTGTTTAATCTTTTAAAAGTTATTTTCAAGTTCTGGTACTTACTAGGTCCACATGTGTCCCAAAAACATTGTTAAACTTTGGTAACTGTCTCTAGGGAGGTTGGGTTTTCAGGGAGACCTCCTGTTGTTTTCACATAGACTACTATTTAATGGTTTAGAAAAGAACAGTTAGGGGTTCAGAAAAATAGTTAGAAAGCTAGATAATTTTGTATCCCTTTTTTTGGGAAATTTTAAGGTTTTTGGAAAGAAAGTTCTAGTATGACACAAGATTGATACTGAACAAGAACTAAAGAAATCATTTTGTCTTTGTTGCATTAAGAATACAAGTAATTGGTGTTGCAGGGTTTTAAATCTTGGTGTTTAAGCTTTGTGGATGAGTATTTCCTAGTGAATATTAATTCATGTGGAACACATATGCTTACAATTTTTTGGCATGTTGAGATCTTTCATTTGGAGATTTTCTTTCCTCTGATGTTAAAGTTTATGTATTCGAAATGATTAATGGAGAACTTTTATTTTATGTTCTTGATTTATTGAGTTTGTAGTGGAAGCTGATGATAGAGAACTTTGATTTCCTGTTATTGATTTCTTGGATTTGATGCGTGAAGCTACCAGAAAACTTCATTTTTTGTTTAATATTTTCCCTATGTACTTTTGGTCAAAAGTACGTCTCATACATTAGAATAGATTATTCATCAAGTAACTATTAGAGGGATTTGTACCTAGTTAAAATTTCAGAGGGAAGTGATAAGTATACACTTACCCAACTGTTGGATTGAAATCTTTTGTCTTCAAAGAAGGGTAGTAGAGTGATTTATTGAGTTAATAAAAGAAGGAAAAAAAAATTCATCAACACAACCTCAAATTGAAATCACAAAACCCTAATCACATCACCCACAGTTCAACAACTACAAGAAAATTTCATTATGAGCAGTTCCAAATATATACACAACTTGCACCGACATCAAACACACCTAAAATGATCTTCAAATACTTTCCTATGAAAGCACCACATGCCAAAGTGATAATCTTGATGAATAAAACATTTGATTTATCATGACTGCGTTAGATCAAGATAAGAACTGCAAGTTATATCTCAAAAGTACTCAAACACGTTTTGACTTCTCCAATGCAACACCTTGATTCCATCTTAAATGATTTCATTGATCACATAAATGTCAAAATATTAAATCCATAACCTCTATTCCATGTCATCATATCATAGATATCATCGCACATACTATACTGCTCACCGATCTGTGATTTACCAATTGTTACTCAAGAACTCTTGAGTTCTACCTGTCTAAATTTTTGAGACAAAAAAAACTCAAGTTCAACAATAAAACCAAATGAATTGTGGTTGGAACCACACTGCAATCTAAACATGTTGATGTTGTATATGTGACCGCTCCTTATAATTCCACTTCTACCATGATTGCCACCAAAGTGATGTTCTCATTATCTACTAATCTTTTTGACTTAGCCAATTTTATGCCTTAGCTTCTTACTGATTGTGTCTTTTCTTCACCTGTAGTATTTCATGATTGTACTGACTTAGTTTCCATCAATGACAACCAAATAAGTGACTCCTTATGACTGCACCTCAAAATTCATCACAATGCCAACGTACTCCTGCATCAACACCCTTGCCTGAATATTAGCAAACTGTAAGAGACCTGTTCAACATTTTAATTCCTACATATGGTGTTAGTAATAACTGAGAGGGGGGTGGGGTGAATCAGTGGCCTAAAAAATTAATCCTTAAATCAACCCTTAAAACTTATTACCACTTTTAAGCCTCTAGTTATACTCAGTCCTACAAGATGAATGCCTTGAAGTACTTATAATAATTTACTACTTGTTGGAATGCTTTGTAAACCTCTCTTCTGTATGTTTACCAAAAATCAGTCTTTAATTCTTTGAAACACAGTAAATAGCTAGAGTATACCGATCAATCCAGAATTGCATATGTGAAATGTAAAACAGTAAAGTAATGAAACATAAACATATAACACATGGATTTTTAACATGGAAACCTTGTTAAGGGAAAAACCACTGGGACCGGTACCCCAAATTTTCACTCTTCTGAAGTGAGCTCCGTTAAGAGCCAACCCTGTTAAAGGTTACAAACACACTGTAAGGTGTGACCTTGTTAGAGGATTTAAAAGATAGTTTGTCACCTAGTATCTGGAATCTAATGCTACCATCCTTGATCAAACACTCACTTGGCCTGTCAATAGGTATCGGGCATGTCCAATGCTACTTTCTATGATGAAACTTTTTGATACTCCTTGGGATGTATCTCAATTACAAAAGAATTTTAAGTCCTGCTCGGTTAAGAGACTTGATGCTTCAATGGTTAAACTGAAACATTAAAGTGATATGTTCGCACATACTACTTGAATTCCAGATTTTTAGATCTATTGTAAGTACATTACCTCTCTGATCAATATAATCAATTCAGTACCTTTGCTCCACAATGTTATGCTCTGTGATGTTGTTTCACTGTTCGTCAGTGTCTGCAGAATCTAGCTCTTTCCTTGGTTTGTTGATCAGGTCTGAATGAAGACTTTCTTCTCCTTCATAATCTCTTTAGCATCTATTCTCTCCTCTCTTGTTCACCCCACACAATTCATAATGAATTGGGTTTGTCTCTTTATAGACATGTTTCACCGTTTCTTGGCTTTCTTGATTCTTGGCGTGATCCACAATTCTCGCTAATTAGATTTAAAGCAAACTCCAGTTTTATTTCAAACAGATCTTCTTGCCAGCTAGACAAAGTAGCTTTAAATCCATTACTTATCCTTGGCTTTATCTTGTCAATTAAAATAATGATAAGTATATCAGTTAAGTCTATTTATAGCTTTTGACAGCTAAGCATTTTGTCATTTCTGAACTCTTTGTTCTGTCGGTCAACACTTCAATTAGTCATCAGTGATAACTGACTGTTCCGTCGGTGTGACTTCAGTTGTCTTTGGGATCTTCGTTCGTCGGGCAACACTGTATTTCTTTCCATCTGGTTACTCTGTGCTTTGCTTCGTTGGGCAACACTATGACTTTACTCATCGGTAATGATGTGCATTTGCTCATCGGGTAACACTGTGACTTTTCTCTTTTACTTTGACCGTCGATGTGCACTCCGTCGGTGTATACAGTCACTTTGTGAATACTTGACTTGTATGCATTACTGATAGCATAGTCTTTGATTCATCGATTCTTTGAAGTCTTTGGCAGTATGTCCATAACCATACAGATTATATCAAGTTGACATCAATGACAATGCAATACATTAACTGATTTAATTTGTCTTTTATGATCATCAACTTAACATCTTCAAATATTCAATCAGTTATAGTTCATCATATGGTACTCTTAATAACCTCCAAGTTGGTAATGGTAGCAATTCAGCAGGGTTGCACAGTACTCCATCAACCCCCGTACCTGAACATAATCAAATATTGAAAGATATGTATAACATTCTAACCCCTACCTATGCTTCCCTTAACAACATCCAAGCTACTACCAACCATAGCCCCCCTCACTCTCCAACAAAACAATTCTAGTTTGCTAGACAATTAGATGAAAACATGTTTAGCTATATAACTCCTATCAATCCACAGGTTGAATCAGCGAGTCCAAGAAAACCTATTGCAGATAGTCCTATGGAGGAGCCATAACCCTTCCCTAGCTTTGTGGTGAACTAATGAGGATACATTGTGGACTTCATTATTTTGGACAACGCAAATGCTTTTTTCCAACTATGTGACTCTTATTTTGCAGACCATGTTTATTTTCCAATGTCTACAAGCTAGTTATTTGGTAATGTTCTATAGACTGGTCAGTCTACATTACCTCTATTTCCAACTATGTGACTTTTTTTGCAGACCATGTTTATTTTTCAATATCTACAAGCTAGTCATTTTGTAATGTTTTATAGACTGGTCAATCTACAATACGTTTATTTCCAACCATGTGACTTTTTTTGGCAGACGATGCTTATTTTCCAATGTTTACTAACTGGTCATATTATAATATCTATATACTAATGTACAAAGTCAACTATTATAATTAAATCTAGTACACCTCTTAGTTAGGGTAAGGGTCCTATCCCCTAATTAACCCAAAAAATGTTCTATATAAATTACAATCATTTCACTAATTACCCCTTTAAATACAAATACTAATTAACCAAAAATAATAATAAAACTCATCGTAAAAGATGTAAACTCATCGTAATAGATGACGAACTTGTAAAAGTAGAAACTAATCTTCCTAAAGTGCGTGATCTCAACGGAAACCCTCCATGTGCAGTTACTGTAATTTAGAGGTACGAGTTTCTTCAACCTCGTGTCAACATTCGTCTGCAGGGCGGAATCACCGTTTTCTCAAAACAACAAAAAGAGTGGGTAGTTTAAAAGACTAGATCACTAGAACTACCATTCTAATCACACCACCATTCCTCCATTTTGGTTGTTCCTCCCACCCGACTTTCATCATCACGTGACAACACTACCCTTTTCACCTCGCCCTATTTATTCACTTCATTCACACAGTTACTCCACCGCCCTTCGCTCTTTTCATTCGCCCTTTTCACAGTTGTTTGTGAGTGAGGAGAAATGGCACCAGCCCGAGTGGAGACATTGTCCAGCAGTGGTTTAGACTCCATTCCGCTGGAATACGTGAGGCCAATTGAAGAAAGGCCCACGGATTGCGTTCTCGATCTCAAGAACAATGCCGGAGAGGGCCCTGAGCTTCCCGTCATCGACTTTGCCGGCTGGGAAACAAGCGAAGACGAGAGAAAAAGAATAATGCGGGAAGTTGCAGAGGCGAGTAGAGAGTGGGGAGCCATGCAACTGCTCAATCACGGCATCCCGGAATCTCTCATCTCTCGCCTCCAGGCCGCCGGAAAAGCTTTCTTCGATCTGCCCATCGAAGAAAAGGAGAAGTACGCCAACGACGCCGCTAACGGAAAGATATCCGGTTACGGCAGCAAACTGGCAAACAATGCCAGTGGGCAGCTCGAATGGGAGGATTATTACTTCCACATTCTGTGGCCTCAGTATAAGCGTGACGTGGAGAACACGTGGCCCGGTTATCCGGCGGATTACGAGAAAGAGACGGATGCTTATGGAGTGCACATCCGAAAGCTGACGAGCATTCTATTGGGCGCCCTGTCGTCGGAGCTGGGTTTGGAGGAGAATCGCATGGAAAAACTGCTGGGCGGTGATGAGTTGGTGATGGAATTGAAGATCAATTATTACCCGCGTTGTCCTCAGCCGGAGCTCGCTTTGGGAGTCGAAGCGCACACCGATATCAGTGCTCTCACATTTCTGCTGCATAACATGGTGCCCGGCCTCCAACTTTTCCACCAGGGAAAGTGGATCACTGCTAAATGCATTCCCGGTGCTCTCATTTTCCAGCTCGGTGACCAAGTTGAGGTAAACTACTAAACTACTAAACACGCGTTAAATTCTGATTCGTCGTTGCTTATTTATCTACACCACTCATAATTGCACTGTTTTACCAGATCCTGAGCAACGGGAAATACAAGAGCGGGCTGCACAGAGGACTGGTGAACAAGGAGAAGGTGAGAATATCGTGGGCGGTGTTCTGTTGTCCTCCCAAAGAGGCGGTGACGGGGCCGATGAAAGAAATGGTGGACGAGCAAAACCCGCCGCTTTTCCCGACGAGGACATTCCAGGAGCACATCGATCACAAGCTGTTCAGAAAGAACCAGGCCAAAAAGGAAAAAGCGACCCAAGGAGACCTTTTATCATGACTTAAAAGCTAATGTCCCCCTAAATAACCGCTCGCTAGGTATCTCCATCAATGTTCAATGTTTGTAGTGCCCTCTTTTGTTATGTCTTTCTTTCCACTGTTTCTTACTTACAGTATGTTTCAGATCATATTCTCTGATCTATTATCAGTATGTAAGATTGTGGAAATCTGATTGATTTAGTTTCTTATGTGTTAGAATGTTCCAAACTATTTTATTAAATATGAACGAGCTGGTTTATGATCTAGTTTAAGAAATCATCTCCATCTGCTTTCATGTTTCAAAATTCTTAATTTTTTTTTAATTGTTTAAAATGCATATACGTGTAAACAAATATTTAAAAAAAGTATGCTCTAGTTATTCTTGATTAAATATTATTAATTAAAAGTCTATTATAAGATTATCTATGAGGTCTAAAGGTCTATTGATATATAGAGAGAAGTTAGTAATTAGATCTATTGTACAACTTTATTGGAGCCACTCAAGCCAATAGCGCAGCATTATTTGAACCTTTTGCATAAGTACTAGATCAATTGTACAAATTTTATGGTTGTCAAAATAAATATTAAATATATATGTGACCACACTTTCAAACATAGCACGGCATTATTTGAACCTTTTGCATAAGTACTAGATCAATTGTACAAATTTCATGGTTGTCAAAATAAATATTAAATATGTATGGGACCACACTTTCAAACATCACTTTTCAACTGCAATATGCATAAGGAATCTCACAACATGCATATTTACTATAATAAAGCTGCAACAATAGCTATAAGCAATACATCATATAATGAGACAATAAAGATCAAAACAATAACTATAAGTAATACATCCAAATCTACTTTGTACTTTTGATCAAATAGAATGATCTTTTATAAAGACAATAAAAAAGATTGACTTAAATTTGAAAATCATTTTATTATTTTTAATTTATATTTAACAATAAAGATAGCATATAAAATATATATTCTTTACTACGTTTATGAAAAGAAAATAAATAATAAAGTAAAAATAAAATTTTCTAAATAGAAAAAGCAATATAGTAAAATAAAATTTTGTAGACAAATAAATATTATATGAAATAAATAAAATAATGTTAAAATAAAATGAAATAGACTTTAAAACTATTTCAGACATCTGTATAATTCTATACCACAAATTTAGTTTCATAGGCATTAAAAGCTTTCATTTTCTTATTTATGTCGATGAAGTCACTCGAAACTTCCATTTCTTCGTTTAAAGAAGTCATTAGCGTAATTTATTCATTATTTTAAAATATGATTTGATTTAAATTGATAAAATTTGAGTCATTATAATCTCTATAAAAAGCAATCTTCCTCTACAAAATAACAGAGGAAATGTACGCTCCCTTTGTCTTCCCTTGAAAGGAAGTGAGGATGCTTAATCCACCGTCCAGATCTCGCGCAGGATAAAACAGTCACTTCTTCACATCTGTAAAACAAGCATGAAATTGCATAGAATTTATCATCTGTGAAGAAATCTCAAACCCTAAAGCCTCAAATAGAGCGAAAATTCGTCTGATCGCTTTTAAAAAGGAATTCACGTGTATAAGATATTAAGATACATTAAAATTCATTTTCCAATTTTTTTACGCAGGGATTTTTGGTTGTGCTCAACAGAGCTGCAAGTGTCGTTATCTGGTTTGATCAGGTACCTCTCTTTTTAACGTATTGATGGGATTTAGTGACGAGACATTACCATGTATGTATGTGTCCATCTTAGGACATTTTGTCCTTGCTATTAAGTAGGAGGAGTCACAACTTGCGGACCCATATTAAGGGTCTATGTAGGTATTGGCTAAATAGCAGACTAAAACGTAAAACATAATAAGGAAGTTGAAAAAAAGTTGAAAAAAAAACTAAAGTGTCCCCTTTGGTAAGAAATACGTTTTAGTCTGCTGCATAGACGTTTCCGTCTATGTAGGTCACCACATGAACTCTACACTTTTTTCTTTTTTTTGTCATTTCAGTTATCCTAGTTGGCAACCCGAAATCAAAATTTGAGCCCATTTGGAAATGTCTAAGCACATGTCGCGATATAATTGGCGAAAGGTAGGCAAAACTTGTCATTTTGGACCGTCAACTGGGACGTGCATGGTCATCGAGGTGAATGTAGGAGTTTAGCCTTGGGTATAGAGTGGGGTGGGTGCGTGTCATGTTCTAGTTGCGCTACCCTATCCACCACCCTGACCACCAATACTTTGTGCGGCCACTTTACACTGCAACATGCAGTTGCATTTAGTACGCGTCAACTCACCTTAATTTCCCTTAATGGTGTGAGTGTGATAATGGGTACCTGTTAGATGGACACAAACACTTCAATAGATCATTGTTTTAGCAATATAGGGTTAGTAAAAGCATGAAAAACACATAAAACCCTCTAAAGGCGACCTATTGCCTTCTAAT
>MU227962.1:68736-82069 GCA_018584345.1 Thuja plicata | reverse complement strand
ATTTGGGGAATGAATTTAGAGGAAAAAAGATGATTAATTAATGATTAAAAAACCATTAATTAATAGATGAAAATTAGTGTTTTTAATGTAAAGTCGCAAGCCTGTCCATTTTAGGGTGTCTACAATAGACATCATAACTCATTTAATTTCCATCCTTAGATTTTGACGCTTGATCTCCATCGTTGATTTTGTCGCTTCATCCTTCCTTGACAGTTGTGTTAAAAACACATTTCAATCTCCTTCGTCCAATCATCTTGAATTTTCATAGCCATTTGATCAACATAAAAAACATTATCAATTACCTCAAAATCATAAACAATTGCCAGCTCGGCATATTAGTCGGCCTTTGGTTTTTTTTACTCAGTCAATATCGTGATGCGTCGATGATACCTTGCTTGGTTAATATTATTCTCAGTATACACTATATTTTCTCGGTGTCCACTATTCTAACTTGGTGTATACAGAGCTCTTCAATTACCGTCCACATAAACTTTGTTTATTCCAGATCTTCAATCCATAACAAATTTTTGTTACAATGATTGATACTCAAATAATTTGACATCAATGACAATACATTAACTGATTGATTTTTATCATCACATCTGTAACTCGGTTGATCATCAACTAAATGACTTCAAACATACAATCAATTGTAGTTCATCAATCTCTCCCTTCGGCATTGGTGGAAACACAATATGAAATATGCAATACGAAATATGGAATATGAAAATGCCATAGAATACCAAACTTCAGTTCTACAACTATATGCAAAATGTTGTAGCTCTCCCTAGCTTATACATAGAATATGTTTAATCACTACACAACATTAAAACTCACCATGCAGACTCTTCCTGCAGATTTGACTCATTTCAATCTTCTCTCCCTAAAATAGATAGATATATCATTTCTCTCCCTTTCACTTGTCTTCTTTTCTCCCTTCAGTGGATAGCTATTTCATTGAATCATCTCTCCCTTTGACAACAATGCCAAAAAGGAAATATACAGCTCTTCAGTAGCCAAAAATATCTTCATTCTCATTCAATTTGTTTCTGAATATCCATTTGGTGCAAATTACATTCTTATCATTCGGTCTTGGTACCAATGTCCATGTTTTGTTCTTCTATATTTGCTCAATTTCTTCATTCAGTGTCTTAATCCAATCATTTTTTGCAGCTGCATCTCTAACAGTTTTAGGCTCAAATTCACAAATAAAAAATATGTTAATAGTCAACTTACTTCGTGTCATCATGCCATCTCTCTTATCTCCAATAATCTGATTCTATGGATGATGTTTTCTTACATATTTTGCAAGTACAGATTCAGTTCTTTCTTCATTTTGTTCTCTAGTTGGTGTATGATCATGTTCTCCAGTTGCAACATCTTCCCGATTCTTAGTTGGTGCATCCTAATGCTCGGTAACATTACCTTGTTGCTTGGTAATGTTAGGTAGTTTCTCAGGAAAAGTGTTAGGATCTTCATTGTAAACAAATCTACTATAGTATTCTTGTTCTTTTTTACTTTTAGCATCATTCTTCTCAGCAAATTCATCAACTCTTACATTTGCATTTTCAATGATCTTGTTAGAAGACTTGTTCAAATATTTATAAGCTTTTCTCTTAGTAGAATATCCTAGAAATATTACTTCATCACCTTTTAAATCAAATTTCCCATTTCTATCATCTTTCATAATATAGCATCGACTTCCAAATATTCTAAAGTAACTCACATTAGGTGTGTAACCATACCATAATTCATAAGGTGTCTTGTTTGAATCTTTCTTCAGTTGTACTTGGTTCAATGTGTATATAGCAATACTAGCAGCTTACCTCCAGTAAACTTGTGTTACACTCTTCTCAATCATCATTGTTCTAGCACAATCCACAATGGATTTATGTCTCCTTTAAGCAATCTCATTTTGTTCTAGTGTCCTTAGTGCATAGACTTGTCTCTTAATTCCATGCTCATTACAGAAGTTAGTGAAATCATCATAAATAAATTCTCCTCCTTTGTCTGATCTTAAACATTTCAGTTCTTTACCACTTTCTTTTTCCACTTTAGCTATGTACCATTTGAACATCTTAAATGCTTCAGATTTTTCTTTTAAGAACATGACATTCATCATTCTAGAATAGTCATCAACAAATAAAATAAAGTATCTATCACCATAATAGCTCTGTGTTCTCATGGGTCCACATAAGTTAGTATAAACCAGTTCCAAAATAACATTAGATGAAAAAGTTTCTCTTAAAACTAGATTTTGACATTTTTCCCATTTGACAATTCTTGCACATGACATGGTTAGGTTTAGATATGCTCGGTAAGCCTCTTACTTTCCTTTTCTTACTTATCTTAACCATGTTGTCAAAATTAACATGGCATAACCTCTTATGCCACAACCACACATCTTCATTTCTAGCCATAAAACAAGACATATATGTAGAGTCAAGATAGAATAGATTACCTTTTGATTGTTCTCCAATGTCGATCAACTTTCATGTTTCATCATAAATTTTAGCTTTTTTTCTCAACTGCAACTATGGCCTGTGTTATTTAACTGTGAAACACTCAATATATTATAATTAAGTCCTTTCACCCAATATGCATTTGATCATTTTGTTCAGCAATATAGTAACTTTTCCTTTCAATTGACAAGGTGTATCATTTTCTATTCTATCAAATCCACCATTATAATGCTCAAGAAATTCAAATCTGTCTTAATCTCCAGTCATATGATGAGTACAATCACTATCAATAAAAAAAACATCATTCTTGCTAACTTTAGAAATAAGTGTTGTTTCAACATACCTTTCATCTTCTTCTGAATCTTCTTTCATAGCTACAAACATTGTCTCAATATCTTCATCAGTGTCGGTGTCGGTGTCTTCATCTTTATTTTCAACAAGGTAACATGCTTTCTTCCCTTTGTCTTTGTAATCTCGTTTACCCCTTCTGTCATATTTTCAGTTGCTTATGTATTCTCGAGCATCATTTCTATCATTAGATCTATCATTGTTTCTTTCATCATTTTTCTTGTTAGGGCATCTGGGAGCAAAGTGTCCAATTTATTTACAGTTAAATCATACCAAACGTAATTTACCTTTATATCTTCCTTTACCTTTAAGTAATCTTCTAGCCATTAGTGCTTCAAGTTCATCAAGTTCTCTCTCATCATTGTCATTGTCGCTATCATTTCTTACCATGTGTTTGTTAACAGATTTACTAATTATCAGAGCATACATAAATGCAGACTCAACAATAGGAACAATAGTATTTTCAAACTTGTTCAGCTCAAATGAAATCATTCTACCAACTAGACTATCAATTGTAATATTATTTCCAGATGTTGCTCTCATTTCATTTATTGCAGAGACTCTAATAGCATAAATAGGCAATAATGTTTGGAGAATCTTACTTACAATAGTATCTTCGTCAATAACTCCACCTACTCCATGAATAGAATTCATAGCCTCCTTGATTCGGTTATTGTATTGTGTTATGTGTTCTCCTTCTTTCATTCTCATGTCATAAAACTTTCCTCTGAGACTTTCAGCTTTATCTCTTTGCACATTTACATCTTCTCCGTGAACTAGTGTGAGCATGTTCCACATATGCTTGGTAGTTGTACATGTCTTGACATCCTCAAATTCAACATCAGATAGTGAAGAAGCAAGCTCTATCATCATAGTATTGTGTTTGTGTCTTTCTCTCAGCTGGTCAATAGTCAAAGGCCCAATAGGTAAGGTAAACTCAATATCCAGGTATTGTGTGACATAATTTCCAATCCTTGACAGATATACTCTCATTCTGCTCTTCCATGTTCAAAAGTTTTCCTTGTTCAACTTAGGCACATCTTTCTTATACATCTTGTGATCTTTAGCTTAAGTCCTTCAAAACTTTCCTTCTAAGCATTGTATGCTATGATACCAATTTTAAGATAACTGAGAGGGGGGTGAATCAATTAGTTCCAGTTATCCTACAGTCCAGAATACTCCTAGATGTATATATAAACAATTTCAAACATGTAAATCAACTCGGTGAAATATGAACTGTGATCTCAAACTTAATTTCAAACTCATCTACCGAGTAGCAATAAATCAATACTATGATTACTGATCAATGCATATAAAGTAATGTGTAAATAAAAATAAAAATCCAACACATTCATACACATTAACACAGATTTTTAATGTTGAAACCATGTTAAGCAAAAAACCACCTGGGACTGGTAACCATAAATATTTCACTCTTCTGAAGTGAGCTTGGTAAAGAGCCAACCCTGTTAAGGGTTACAATGCACACTATTAGGTGTGACCTGGTTAGAGGATTTATCTCTAACAGTTCTCCCTTGACCAATCATTCACTATGGGGTCAACAAGAAATCAATCAACATTCATTGAATGTCATAATAAATATTGTTAAGTCCTATGCGATTAAGATATTTTTTTGTAACAATGGTTAAACTGATACAATAATGATCTAACTCAAATGCAACTCTATTTTTAGATTTTCATATCTATGCTAAGCATATAATACTTTTGATCAATAATCAATTCAGTCCCTTTGATTCTTCATACAATATTTTTCTCGGTAAATACTCTTTCTCTATCGCTCGGTGTTGTCTGTAGAATTGCTCGACTCTGTCGTCAACCAGTTTGATCAGTCATGCATGAATTTAATCTCTTCAACAATATGCATGTGCATGTTTGAATGTATGATTCATAATGAATCTCGTCTCTTATATAGACATCATAACTCATTTAATTTTCATCCTTAGATTTTGCCGCTTGATCTCCATCGTTGATTTTGCCGCTTCATCCTTCCTCGGCAGTCATGTTAAAAATACGTTTCAATCTCCTTTGTCCAATCATCTTGAATTTTCATAGTCATTTGATCAACATAACAAACATTATCAATTACCTTGAAATCATAAAAAATTGCTAGCTCAGCACCTTATTCGGCCTTCGATTTGTTTTACTTGGTCATTATCATGATGCATCAGAGATACCTTGCTCAGTTAATATTGTGCTCAGTATACACTATGTTTTCTCGGTGTCCACTATTCTAACTCGGTGTATACAGAGCTCTTCAATTACCGATTGCATAAACTTTGTTTATTCCAGATCTTCAATCTATAATAGATGTTTGTTGGGTAAAAGTACAAACCTATGTCACACTTTTACAAAGGAAGAGGACCACAACATGCAAAACTATTAAACTTTAACAACATAAAAGTGGAATTTGTGTTTAGAATTTGAAAATGTTGTAAACTAATGAAATGTGTAAAATTGGATGTAGTTTATGCCTATAATTTTTTTAAAAATTTTTTAATAAAAATTGACATAGTTTTTTAATTTTTGAAGTCCATTTTTTAATTGTTGAAAAATGCTGAAAATCTTGGGTCTAGTTCCCACCAACAAAATATATGTAAATAATCTTTTTTCCTTTGATTTCAGAATATATTTTAGATGACATTTACAACTAGTACAGAAAAAAAAAAAGATTGGTTTTCGGTATATATTTTGTCTGTTATAACTATTCAAAGTTGGAGTTACCCAAAATTAATAGTTTTTGTCTCCCACCTAATTTTCCCTAGAAAATCTACACCAAATACAAAACAAATTATATATCCTTGAAGAGTACTCTCTCATCTAGTGTTAAATATAAGTTTTAAATTTTTTCGACATGATTTGCTATTTTTTTCTTTTTTTGAATGAGTGTGTTCTTCAATGTTAAAATACCTACTTGGAGTTTTTTCAAATTATAATATATTAGATGCAATCAAAACACTATCAAACTTATATGACCATAATCTAGACTCTGAGATCTACAAAAGGGTATTTTTAGATTTTAAAACAAGTTGAGTTTTGATGGAGAAATCAGCTGTATAAGTGAGAAGTTCTGCAATTTTGAAATTTTTGCCTATTAGGCTGCCACACAGGCAGTTTCGGCCAGAACTGGTTCGGCCGAACTAGGTCTGGCCAAAACCCCCTATATAAATATGTGCCAATTCTTCATCGATAGAACATAGTTGTCTTATATTTACTCATGAATTTTTGGTCGGAACTGGTCCAACCGAACCTGTTTTGGCTGAAACTCATTTACCACATCAATGCCACATGGCGCCATGTTTGCGCCATGTATGTATGGCCAAAACATTTTGGCTGAAACTGTTTCGGCCAAAACAATTTTGGTCGAAACTACGTAAATGGTCCTCAAGTGCGACACAACTTCGTACTTTTACCCTATTACCACGATTGATACCCAACTAAGTTGACATCAATGACAATACATTAACTGATTAATGTCCATCATCACATCTATAACTCGGTTGATCATCAACTAAATATCTTCAAACATACAATCAGTTGTAGTTCATCAATCTCTCCCTTTGGCATTGATGGCAACACAATATGAAAATGCCATAGAATACCCAACCTCAGTTCTACAACTATATGAAAAATGTTGTAGCGCTCACTAGCTTATACATAGAATATGTTTAATCACTACACAACATTAAAACTCACCATAAAGACTCTTCTTGCAGATTTCGCATTTCAATCTTCTCTCCCTGAAATGGATAGATATATCATTTCTCTCCCTTTCTCTTTTCTTATTTTCTCCCTTTAGTTGATAGACATTTCATTAAATCATATCTCCCTTTGACAACAATGCCAAAAATAAAATAAACATCTCTTCAGTTGCCAAAAATATCTCCATTCTCATTCAATTTGTTTCTAAATATCCATTTGGTGCCAATTACATTCTTATCATTCGGTCTCAGTACCAATGTCCATGTTTTGTTCTTTTTTATCTGCTCAATTTTTTCATTCATTGTCTTAATCCAATCATCATTTGCAAGTGCATCTCTAACAGTTTTACGCTCAAATTCACAAATCAAACATGTGTTATCAGTCAACTTACTTTGTGTCATCATGCCAGTTCTCTTATCTCTAATAATCTAATTTTGTGGATGATGTTTTCTTACATATTTTGCAAGTATAGGTTCATTTATTTCTTCATTCTATTCTCCAGTTGGTGTATGATCATGATATCCAGTTGCAACATCTTCCTAATTCTCGGTTGGTGCATCCTGATGCTCGGTAATATTACCTTGTTTCTCAATAATGTTAGGTAGTTTCTCGAGAAAAGTGTTAGGATCTTTATTGTAAACAAATCTACTATAGTCTTCTGGTTCTTTTTTACTTTCAGCATCATTCTTCTTAGAAAATTGATCAACTCTTACATTTTCACTTTCAATGATCTTGTTAGAAGACTTGTTCAAAAATTTATAATCTTTTCTCTTAGTAGAATATCTTAGAAATATTCCTTCATCACCTTTTGAATTAAATTTACCATTTCTATCATCTTTCAGAATATAGCATCGACTTCCAAATATTCTAAAGTAACTCACATTAGGTGTGTAACCATACCATAATTCATAAGGTGTCTTGTTTGAATCTTTCTTCAGTTCTACTTGGTTCAGTGTGTATACAGCAGTACTAACAGCTTCCCTCCAGTAAACTTTGTTGGGATTAATGGGAAGTATGTACTGAGAGGGGAGGGGTGAATCAGTACCTCTAAAACTTTTATATCCTTTTATCAATTAACCTTTGTAGGAAATTGTATATCCATTCAAACTGATCTATACTATCTTGATGCGAGTTATATCAATTCATAACATTAACATACATGTGAAAATTCATAGAAACATTCATGAAAGTATTTTGACACATAACACAAGATATGATATCGCAGAAAACTCCTGTTAGGAAGTAAAAACTGTGGTGGGGATGACACCCACAAAATCTTCACTATCTGCACATTGGAAGGGGCTGGTTAAGGATTACAATTTGATCACTTCTGATGATCTACCCTGTTAAGAGTATCGGTGGAGACCTGTTAAAGTCTACATTGTTAGGAGCTTTAGAAACACTATTGAGTGTGCACTCAGTTAAGAGATTTGTTGTTGGACTGTTAAATCCACCTTCCTTGAAAGGATTTTTACACTTTTCTCCACTTGTTAGAATGATAGAAAATTACAAATTGACCTTGTAAATGCAATCTCCTATTACTAATACAGATCCAATTTAGTTTACATGAAAAATATTATCACCTAATTATGATTGAATAATACCTCTGATTCTCAGTATCCTTTGTTCTTGGCTCTTGTTAACCAAATTCACCTTTTGTTGTTCTGGTTCTTGAAACTCTCAATCTGATCCATAGATGTGCTCATTGGCTTCATTCATCTTCTCCTCTCTATTCACATACTTTTTCATCCATATATATTGAATGATTGCAAAAACTATTTATAAGATGGATTGAATTCATTAAGTTTCAAGAAAAACAATGTTAACTCTAAGATCATGTTTACAACTTGTACCTGGATCTCCTAGTCTATGTGTTTTAAATCAGTTAGAATGATTAAATCACTTACATTAATGTTTCTTGTCCCTAAAGAAATAGATTTAAAAACAAATCAATATCCTATAAATAGAATAATCTTTCTTTGTCTGACGTGGAAGTCATATCCACTTTTTGTGGGCTGCAACTAACTTTCGGTTTCCGTCTGTCGGTTTTTCTCTAACTGTCCTTCAATTTTGTTCTTTTGGTTGCACTTTAACTGTCTTGTCGGTCTGCACTACATCTTGCATGTCAGGTTCCTCTTTATCTTTTTGTCTTTACATTTTTGGTTTACACACTAAGTTGTGTCATCGGTTCACTTTGTACTTAGTCATCTTTAGTGATTTGCTTTATATCTGATCTTCGGTTTGCTCTTCTCCTGTCTTTCGGTGTATGCTTACCAAAAGTGTTATTTTCATACTAATGAAAAATTAATGTCATCAATCTCCCCCTTTGACATTAGTATCAAAAACTGATATGTGCAAAATACTAACATAATGTTAAATAAATACAACATATATAATCCTTCGTCATTTAATAACTCCCCCTATGTATATGCCGATATATCTGTACATATGATATCTTTCCTTCTACATATCATTTTCCCATATGAATGTACATATACATATTTACCATTTTCCCATGAGAATGAATGAATGTACATATCATTTTCCCCTTTTATTTATTTTGTACTCATCATTTTCCCCCTTTTTTGATATTAAGGGCAAAGGTCTATACCTTAGAGCTTATCAAAAATGTGGGAGTGTGAAGACTTCATGTCTTCTATCATTTTCTCTCATTGTTCTTTGAGGTTCTCTATAGCCATGTGCTCGAGTGTGATCTTGGAGTGCATGTCATAGATGTTGTCTGCTATAGACATCTCAGGAGTTCCTAGCAGTTGCCTTGCTGAACTGATGTGATGTTGAAGCAGTGTAAGGTTTGGTAGAAGTTGAGCTTGGATATTGGTTACTTCTTCCCTAAAGTGTGTCTCTGCTTCCCACATTTCTTGTCTTAACCATTTAATCTCTATGATCTTCTCATAATGCAGCTTAACTACATTGTCTCCATCGGTGGTTAAGATTTTTGCACTGTTTGCTAGATCTGTATCCAACTTTGTAATGTTGTCACTATTCTCTTTTGTGAACTTTTCTATTGTGCTCAGTTGTTGGATTAAGGTTATAGCTTCAGTTATGATTGGGTCTAATTCAGTAATGAATTCTGATAGCTTTACCTTATTTATCGCCACTTCTTGGCTGATGTTTTCAATGAGCTTTTTTTGGTACTTCAGCTCTACTCTTTCCTCATTTGCCTTCTCAGCATCAATATTCTGAGTTGTTATTGCATTGGTTAGAGTTGCTAATTGATCTAGAATGGGATTGTTCTAATCAATATCAACATCAGGCATAATTTGGTGCAAAATGTCCCGTGTTGTCTCGAATACCATGGAGTCTCTGTGTTGTTTCTTCAGCTTCTCCTGTAATGGCTTTCTTTGGCATATTTCTCCATATTCTTGTAATGCTTCAAAATCAAGTGTAGATGGGTCACACTTTGGTATTTCAATAAGTTCATCCAAGGTGACTTCCATCTTATTCTTCTTTGATTTCTTCTTCTTCTGTGATTCACTAGAATGTAAAACCAATGCCAATTTCTCAGCTTTCTCAGTTGTGCTTGATGAAGTTACCTGTTATGCTTCTTTTTGCTACTTGGTGTCAGTTTTAGCTTGTCAGATGTCTATAGACGTCTCCACATTCACCTTCACATCGTTGGTATCACTTTTTTTGGTTTCCTCAGGAGTACTATCTTTAGTTTTATCTCCTTCATTGGTGTCCTTTGCTTCATCATTCTTTGTTTCTGCAGTCTTATATGTTGTATCTACATCCTTCTCTATATCTCCTCCTATAACCTTATCACTATCGATTATATTTTGAGTGGCTCTGATGTCTTGTTGACCATCGGTGTTGTCTTTCTTTTCTTCTTCCCCTGCATCCTTGGGAGTTTCCTTTTCAGGTGACTTGCTTGATTCTTGTAGAATATTGATAGCTTGTATCAATATTGACATGTTGCTTGGAATGTTTACTTGTGCAGTATCAACTGTTGTGTCCTGCTCATTAGTTGTATCCTTTGCAATAGTGACATCTTCATCTTTATTTACTTCCTATGCTGGGTCATTGGTAATGTCAATGACATTAGTATCCACAATGTTTTCATTTGTGGTGTCTGGCCATGATTCATCTGCATTCTTGTTGTCGGTTGTGTCATCTTCTTCCTTGTCTAACTCAACAGATGTGTCATCTTGAGTTGCCTTATCAAAATCTTGTTGTTTAAGGTCTTTGTCGGGGATTTCCTCCTTATTAGGTCTATTCATAATCTTACACCATTTATTATGGTTGTCATGGTCAAGCTCTATAAGCTTTCCTTCAAGAAATTTGTATGCTCTCAACTTCGGTGAGAACTCCTTTTTGTACTTCTCCATCATTTCATCTATTTCTACCTTCTTTGATTCAGGTGGCATGAGAGTAACAAGTACTCTTTCTCTTATTTCTTTCTCATTCTTCAAGGCAAATGTCCACCTAGAGTATATTCTATCCAATAGTTCTCTTGGTACATGATTGCCTTCAAACTGAATCGGTACATATTTAAACTTGTACATTTTTTCTATGATGGCATCCTCTATTTTATTCTGATCTTTTGGGTCTAATTTCAACCATCTTCTAATCTTTGAATCTGTAATAGATCTAGAATTTGCAATAGATTTTCATATGTCATCAATATATTTAGGAGCTTGTACCTTGACAATTTCTACTTCTACAGCTTCATCCTGCTCGGTATCTTCAATGTCCTCTCAGGTTCTGATGAATTTCCTTCCTCTTTTGTTTTGCCCTCTCTTTGGTGTGGCAGCTTTCCTCTTGTATGTCCTGACCTTTCCTTTCTTCAAAGGTGAAGGATTAGAATCCTTTGATGTTTGGCTTCTTGTTCTAGAAGTAGTTGTTGTCCTTGGCTTTTTTGTTGGTGGAGGAGGTGGTGAATTTGACTATGTTTCCTCGGAGTCATCCTTTTCCTCAGTTTTATCGATAGATAACTATTCTTTGGTTTCTTCCTCATGTTAAACTTCTTCATCTTGTTCAACTTCTTCTTCAGTTGCCGATAGTATCTTCTTGAGATTCTTCACCATCTTGTCTTTTTTCCTAACAATTTTCTTAACAACTAGGCCAGATTTTATTCTTGTCTTGGTCGCTCTCCTCTGGTCATCATGAACAATGAGTTGTTTTGTTGCCCTATTTATAGTTGTTGCCCTAAAATGTGTGTCATAAATTCTTACCAACTCCTCGGTGTATGAAGACTGAGTTCGTTGGTGAAGACTTCATTTTCCTTCGGTGGCAATCATAACATTTCAGAGCAATCTTTAATCCTTCTTTCTTTTACAGACGAGTTTCGGTGTCGCAGACAACTTGTTCACTTTGCTTGTTTACCGACGAGGCTCGGTTTACACTTAGGAACTTTTCTTTCTTATGTTAACCAACTCTTCTCGGTAAGTATAGGCAGTTTTATCTTTGAGTGTATACTGACAGGTTTCAGTATGAATACCCGATAGCATAGTTATCACAGATTTTAACAAGTAATACCATGATGCATCTTTCTTATGCTAATTTGGCATTTGATCAATATATATTATGGAACTGATGTAAAATAATAACTTGGGTAATTTAGTTCCATACTTACTTGTCCTGCTTAGGTGGGGGTGGTGATGTCACCGGATCCATTGGATGGGGTGTCACCATTTGCATTTCTCGGTCCAGATTCATCATTGTTTGAAGCTTTTCTCCACATTTTATCTCTAGCTCTCTAGATGACTTCAATGGTGTTTCCATTGGGATATGTGTGTTGGAAAGTTGACTACCTGAGGATGCATGACTCATTTTGTGTTTTCATCATGGCAACAAAGTCATGATTAGTTTCTGTCTTGAATGACAAAATGACTAAGGAAAATAGGGCAGTCAGAGATACTCAGTGATCAGCACATTAGCGCACGTGCAAGAGATGGATTCAGATTATGCATGTTTAGATATAAGTTTTATGATATGTGTACATGCTACATCCAGACATGCATAGTGTGAAACTGCAGTACGACAAAGTTACAAGCAGATCAATAGACCAGCAGTCCAGGAGACAAAGCATAGGAGCCGACTACTGTTTTGATCAGCGTGTGTTATTTTGTAATGTAATGGCTAAGTGCCTTCGGTTATATGATTGTAATAATTTAATGAGCATTGTAGTAAACATGCTTGAGCCGACTTGTTTGGAAGTGTTGTATATTTTGTTTTAGGGCCGACTAGTGTTTTGTTTTGGGTCACGCCTATTTGGATTTGAAGATATAAGTATGTAATGTAAAGATATGTTACAAGCATCGATTATTATGCAAGAGGAAGATACAGAGGGATAGTACTATGAATTTAGTACATGATATAGCTCTTTGAGAGAGAAAGAGCATTCGCACATACACGAAACTGATCACACAACAGTGTCATCACAGTAGTTCATTTTGATATAGTGCATATCATCTTTCAGAAGGTCGTAGCCTTCATTTTATTGGGCAGTGAGCCATATACCTTTAATAGGGTTTTGTAAAAGACTCCTAATAGGGTCTGACCCTTAACCAGGTCATTTTACTCATATTGTAAAGACTGCTTCTAACAGGGCAAAGGAACTCTCACAAGTTCGTTATACTTAGTACAATATTTGTGGGTACTAATTCCCACCGGGGTTTTACTCTGATCAAGGTTTCCCCATAATCATATCATGTGTTATGAGTTGTTATGTTAATCTTCATTCTATGTATGTTTGATTTATGTTTAAGTTGCTGAAAAGTAATTAATAGACAAACACTAATTCACCCCCCCCCCCCTCTCAGTGTTTCTAACAATTGGTATCA
>MU227962.1:42286-66138 GCA_018584345.1 Thuja plicata | reverse complement strand
CCATATGTTTCATGGTAGAAACAGATTGCACTTGCATGGAGGCAGTTGAACCTAGAACCAAATGGATTCATCCTCTTGGTTATGAAGTGGAAGAACATGTGCTAGAAGGATATGCACAAGTTCTATTATCAGCACCCAAAGATCCTAATGAGCCTAGGTGGGGTGCTTACAGAGAGAAGACCAATGAAGTGGATACTATCCTACACAGTGCTGACAATAAAAGGAAAGCTTCCAAAATCACATTTAACATACTGAAAGTTCATGGAGTCACTCAAGAAGATATTGACAAAGCCAGAGATGCCAAGATAGCAAAAGAACTTGAGAAAGATTAACAGATCCAAAAGAAGAAGAAAGTAGAGAGAACCTTTGCGCCCTCTACCACCATTGACTTAGATTCATCTCCATTGTCTACACCAAGCAAGAAGACTAGAGGAAGAAAATAGGCACCTACAAATCACCCATCCTCAAGGAACACTCGGAGCAAATCCAAGAATACTCAAGCTCCTCCTGAGGTAGGATTTAGACCTAGTCTAAATTTTTTGAGGAACAGGATTGTTAATGAAGGGAGATTAGACACACTTTCTAAAGTCTATGACAAATATCAAGAAATTGATAAAACTAAGATACACTGAATGATCATATCCCATATGATCAAGTTTAAGAAAATAGTTCTTGAACTCAAGACAGTGATACCAGATCAGTTGTGGAACTTGTTGGAGATAATGACAAGACATGCAATTGAGGAAGACATGAGGATAAGAGAAGAAACATTGGATACTCTTCTTCTTGTATACTCGCATGATGAAAAGGCTATATTGTTGGATCTAGTGAAGCCTCATCTCCAAACTAAAACAAGGACCCTACAAATTATGAATAAGGAGTATGAAAAGATAGGTAAGGAGACTGAAAAGGCATTTGCACAAGTCTTTATGGATAGACACATGTATCCACCAACGGTGCCTACAGCAAAAGTTACTCCAACTCCTCCCAAACAGGTTACAAAACCAGTGATTCAGATTGCGCCTATGACAGGTCCACAGGTCTCAGCGCCCACAGTAACAATAACTTCTAATACAAATAAAGACTCAGAAGACACTATAGTAGTTGACAATGTCAAGATATCCATGACTGCATATAAAAAATATATGGACAAAGTTGATAAGGCATTTGTAAGCACTAAAGAAATGTGCACTGCTGACACCTCTGCACAACAAGATGAAGCTCCCATCAATGATCAAACTGACATAAATGAAGATACTCAAGGTAACAAGAAACCAATAAAAGAGAAACAAGTAAAGGTTGAATGTGTGGATACCAATCAGAACACTATATTCTCACCATCCACTCAGCCACCTACCTCATTGTTGTCAAGATTAACTCCTGATTCAGCAAGTTTGGATGCATGGGGAGAAGAAGACTTAATTAAAATCAGTGTTCTTGCTATGGAGAAAGCAAAGGAAAAACAAGTGAAGAGAAATCCTCACTTTTTGGAAACAGTAAACATATTGAATGATTTAGTGCCTGCTGATCAAAAAGTAGCCAAAGTCCAATCAGTTGAAGATGTGGACAACATTCTATCAAACTTCAAATCACACTTCACAAGTTTAGTAGACTTTGCTACTCAAATTGCAGAAGAGGAATACAAGAAGGAGAGACTGAATGAATTGGTAAAGAAATTTTCCTTAGACATAAACTCCTTAAAGATTGGGCTATCTATATTGAAGGAATTAGTCGATAAAGGAAAGAGAGTCATAGAAAATTGTATGGACAGAGTGAAGCTCACCTCTGAACACACCAAAAAGGTTTAAGAGGAATAACTAATGGTGGACAGCATAAGAAAATTAGTTGAAACTTCCACGCAAGACATGAACATACGTAACAATGTCTACCAAGGGCAGTTAGACAAAATTGAGAAAGCAAAGTTAGAAATCAGCAAGATAAGGGTAAGGCAAACACAGCTAAGAAATGCGCTTGCGCCATCCTTAGCAGTCCTCAATGAGAACATCAAACAGATTGATGCAACTATAGTGACATATGATCAAGGTCCCTGCATGGATCTGATAAAAATGGAGAAGTTGATATATGCATTGTGCGCGCATCTACAAACAGTTGATGCTATGAAGGTATTTTGGCAGAAAGAGATCCAATCTCTTAAAATTGCATACCCTAAAGTTTATATGGAGTAAGTATGCAGTAAACTTACAATTTTTTGTACACCTTTGTCATTAATGTCAAAGGGGGGGTAATATAGAATGTGTATATGCAGAGAAGTATATGTATATGTGATGCTATTTAGTCACTTTTTGTGTTAAGTCATTTTGAGTAACCTGGCCACATTCCTTTGTTGCCATAAATGACAAAGGGGGAGATTGTTGGAAAATTGACTACCTGAGGATGCATGACTCATTTTTTGTTGTCATCATGGCAACAAATTCATGATTAGTTTCTGTCTTGAATGACACAATGACTAAGGAAAACAGGGCAGTCAGAGATACTCAGCGATCAGCACATCAGCGCACGTGCGAGAGATGGATTCAGCTTATGCACGTTCAGATATAAGTTGTATGATATGTGTACATGCTACATCTAGACACGCATAGTATGGAACTATAGTACGACAAAGTTACAAGAAGATCAATAGACTAGCAGTCTAGGAGACAGAGCATAGGAGCCGACTACTATTTTGATCAGCGTGTGTTATTTTGTAATGTAATGGCTAAGCACCTTCAGTTATATGATTGTAATAATGTAATTAGCATTTTGGTAAACACGCTTGAGCCGACTTGTTCGGAAGCATTGTATATTTTGTTTTAGGGCCGACTAGTGTTTTGTTTTGGGTCGCGCCTATTCGGATTTGAAGATATAAGTATGTAATGTAAAGATATGTTACAAGCGTCGATTATTATGCAAGAGGAAGATACAAAGGGATGGTACTATGAAGTTATTATATGATATAGCTCTTTGAGAGAGAAAGAGCATTCGCGCATACACAGAATTGATTAGACAATAGTGTCATCACAGCAGTTCATTTTGATATAGTGCATATCATCTTTCGGAAGGTTGTAGCCTTCATCTTATTGGGTAGTGAGCCTAGGCAGTGAGCCATATACCTTTAACAGGGTTTTGTAAAAGACTCCTAACAGGGTCCGACCCTTAACCAGGTCATTGTACTCATATTGTAAAGACTACTTCTAATAGGGAAAAGGAACTCTCACAAGTTCATTATACTTAGTACAATATTTGTGGGTACTAATTCCCACCAGGGTTTTCCTCTGATCAAGGTTTCCCCGTAATCATATCATGTGTTATGAGTTGTTATGTTAAGCTTCATTCTATGTATGTTTGATTTATGTTTAAGTTGTTGAAAAGTAATTAATAGACAAACACTGATTCACCCCCCCCCCCTCTCAGTGTTTCTAACAATGTGCTTGTCTCTGTCATTCGGTCTCTACAATATTTCTTTAGGTGACCAACTTTATGACAGTGTAAGCATGCTATTTCAGGGTTAGTCCAGCCTCTAGACTTTCTAGTCCACTGTCTCATACAATTTGCAGCAATGTGACCATATCTTCCACATGTTGTACAATTTGTCCAAGTGTTGTAATCCCATACATACTAGTTACCGACTCTTTTCGGTTGATAGGGAGTTTCTTGACCTTTAGGCTTCCATGCTTTCCTTTTATTTTTTCATCATTCAAGAGTTGTGTGCCCATTCATTTTGCAAGTAAGACAATACTTGTCCACGTAGGTTTCCTTCTTTGGTTTTTTCATCTCAGACTTACATTCATATGTTTTATGTCCTTTCTTGTTACATTTATAACAGAATCCTATGAATGAAGATGTAGATTTAGGAATACCTTTCATTTTGCCTCTGCATACATTTGATGTATGGCCTTGCTTTCCACAGTGATTTCATGTTACCTTTCTTGGTCTTGGATTTTCATAGACATTCCTTGGATCAGTTTGATTTGATGATTCTCCATTCTCGGTAAAACCTAGACTATTGTTGTTGTTGTTGAATCTTCATTGTCCTTCAATAAAATCATCCATTCTTTTATTGCTTTCTTCATCTTTCTTGATAATTTCATTGTGTTGTTTCTGAATTCTTATTTCATATTTTAACTTTTCATTTTCATCCCTTAGTTCACCGATAGCTTCTATTCTTTCAATGAGTTCAACATTTATTATGTTTCCTTCTTGACTCATAATAGTAATCTGATTTGTAATCTCATGGTGATGCTCTGTAAGTCTTTGTATTTCAGACTCTTTTTCTTGTAGCTTTTCTATGATCTTTCTTCTGTCATCAATAGATAGTGTTCTTTCTTTCTCAGCTTGTCTAGCATTGTTCATGACATCAATCATCCTTACCATCTATGTCTCTTGACCGATTTGCAAAGATTTAACTTGTCCAACTAGATGTAGATTGATTTTAGTTAGGATTGTGATGCTTTCTTCTGATGTATCTGATGCTTTGCTTGTAGTTGATCCTGAAGACTCAAAGAAATCTGGTATCTCTTCCTCACGATAATCTATCTCATTATTGTGAGATGTCATATTCTTTCTTTCATCTAGCAGTTGTCTCATGTTGAGTCTGGCTTCTTTATACTATTCATGGAACATTTGAATTTCAAGCTTCTTATTCTCAATATTTTGATCAAGTCTATACTTCTCCATTGTATGATCTTTTCTCTTAAGCCTTTAAGCTTTCCAAGAAGAGACTTAGCTCTCATACCAATTTTTGGGATTAATGGGAAGTATGTACTGAGAGGGGAGGGGTGAATCAGTACCTCTAAAACTTTTATATCCTTTATCAATTAACCTTTTTAATCATTGTATATCCATTCAATCTGATCTATGCTATATTGATGTGAGTTATATCAATTCATAACATTAACATACATGTGAAAATTCATAAAAACATTCATGAAAGTATTTTGACACATAACACAAGATATGATATCGCAGAAAACTCCTATTAGGAAGTAAAAACTGTGGTGGGGATGACACCCACAAAATCTTCACTATCTGTAGAGTGGAAGGGGTCGGTTAAGGCTTATAATTTGATCACTTCTGATGATCTACCCTATTAAGAGTATCTATGGATACCTGTTAAAGTCTACTTTGTTAGGAGCTTTTGCAACACTGTTGAGTGTGCACTCGGTTAAGAGATTTGTTGTTGGACTATTAAATCCACCTTCCTTGAAAGGATTTTTACACTTTGCTCCACTTGTTAGAATGATATCAAATTACAAATTGATCTGGTAAATGAAATCTCCTATTACTAATACAGATCCAATTTAGTTTACATGAAAAATATTATCACCTAATTGTGATTGAATAATACCTCTGATTCTCGGTATCCTCTGTTCTTGGTTCTTGTTAACCAAATTCACCTTTTGTTGTTCTGGTTCTTGAAACTCTCAATCTGATCCATAGATGTGCTCTTTGGCTTCATTCATCTTCTCCTCTCTATTCACATCATTTTTCATCTATATATATTCAATTATTGCATCATCTATTTATAAGATGGATTGACTTCATTAAGTTTCGAGAAAAACAATGTTAACTCTAAGATCAAGTTTACAACTTGTACCTAGATCTCCTAGTCTATGTGTTTTAAATTAGTTAGACTGATTAGAGCATTTACATTCATGTTCCTTGTCCCTAAAGAAATGGATTTTAAAAAAAATCAATATCCTATAAATAGAATAAGCTTGCTTTATCTGACGTGGAAGTCACATCCACTTTTTGCGGGCTGCAACTGACTTTCAGTTTCTGTCTGTCAATTTTAAACTAACTATCCTTCAGTTTTGTTCTGTCAGTTGCACTTTAACTATCTTGTCAGTCTATACTGTATCTTTTATTTTGGGTTCCTCTTTATCTTTCTATCTTTGCATTTTCGATTAACACACTAAGTTGTGTCATCAGTTCACTTTGTACTTAGTCATCTTTGGTGATCTTCTTTATATCTGATCTTCAGTTTTCTCTTATCCTGTCTTTGGTGTATGATTACCGAAAGTTTTGTTTGCATACTAATGACAAATTAATGTCATCAAACTTGTGTAACACTCTTCTCAATCATCAATGTTCCAGCACAATCCAAAATGGATCTATTTCTCCTTTCAGCAATCTCATTTTGTTGTGGAGTCTTCGGTGTAGAGACTTGTCTCTTAATTCCATGCTCATTACAAAAGTTAGTGAAATCATCATAAATAAATTCTCCTCCTCTGTCTTATCTTAAACATTTCAGTTCTTTACCACTTTATCTTTGTACTATTTGAACATCTTAAAAGCTTCATATTTTTCTTTTAAGAACATGACAATCATCATTCTAGAATAGTCATCAAAAAATAAAATAAATTATCTGTCACCATAATAGCTCTATTTTATCATGGGTCCACATAAGTCGGTATGAACTAGTTCCAAAATAACATTAGATAAAAACAAAAATTCTCTTAAAACTAGATGTTGACATTTTTCCCATTTGAATTTCCTTGAACATGACATGGTCAGGTTTAGATATGCTTGGTAAGCCTCTTACTTTCCTTTTCTTATTGATCTTAACCATGTTGTCAAAATTCACATGACATAACCTCTTATGCCACAACCACACTTCTTCATTTCTAGCCATCAAACAAGAGATTCATGCAGAGTCAAGATAGAATAGATTACCTTTTGATTGTTCTCTAGTGCCGATAAAATTTCCTGTTTCATCATAGATTTTAGCTTTTCTATTCTCAAATGCAACTCGGTGACCTATGTTATTTAACTATGAAACACTCAACAGATTATAATTAGGTCCTTTCACCCAATATGCATTTGATCATTTTGTTCAGCAATATAGTACTTTTTGCTTTCACTTGACAAGGTGTATCATTTCCCATTCTAACAGATCCACCATTATAATGCTCAATAAATTCAAATCTGTCTTTATCTCAGTTCATATGATGAGTACAACCACTATCAATAATCCAAACATCATTCTTGTTGACTTTAGAAATAAGTGTTGTTTCAACATACCTTTCATCTTCTTGTGAATCTTCTTTCATAGCTACAAACACTGTCTCAATATCTTCATCAGTGTTGGTGTCGATGTCGGTGTCGGTGTCGGTGTCGGTGTCGATGTCTTCACCTTTATTTTCAACAAGGTAACATGCTTTCTTGCCTTTTTCTTTGTAGTCTTGGTTACCCCTTCTATCATACTGTCAATTGCTTATGTATTCTCAATCATCCTTTCAGTCATTAGATATTTCATTATTTCTTTCATCATATATCTTCCTTAACCTTTATGTAATCTTCTATCCATTAGTGCTTCAAGTTCATCAAGTTCTCTCTCATCACTGTCACTGTTGCTATCATTTCTTATCATGTGTTTGTTACCAGATTTACTAATTTTCAAAGATGACATAAATGTAGACACAACAGTAGGAACAACACTATTGTCAAAATTGTTTAGCTCAAATGAAATCAGTCTACCAACTAGACTATCAATAGTAATATTATTTCTAGGTGTTGCTCTCATTTCATGTATTGCAGAGACTCTAATAGCATAAATAGGAAATAATTTTCTGAGAATCTTACTTACAATAGTATCTTCATCAATAAATTCACCTGCTCCATGAATAGCATTCACAACCTCCTTGATTCGGTTACCGTACTGTGTTATGTTTTCTCCTTCTTTCATTCTCATGTCATCAAACTTTCCTCTGAGACTTTCATCTTTATCTCTTTGCACATTTAATTCTCCTCCATGAACTAGTGTGAACATGTCCCACATCTTCTCTGCAATTGTACATGTCTTGACATCCTCAAATTCGGCATCAGATGGTGAAGAAGCAAGCTCTATCATCATAGTATTGTGTTCATGTATTTCTCTTAGTTAATCAACATTCAAATTTCTAATAGGTAAGGTGAACTCCGTATCCAGGTATTGCGTGACATTATTTCCAATCACTGTCAGATATAGTCTCATTATGCTCTCCCATGTTGAAAAGTTTTCCTTGTTCAGCTTAGGCACATCTTTCTTATACATCTTGTGATCTTTAGCTTAAGTCCTTCAAAACTTTCCTTCTAAGCACTATATGCTTTGATACCAATTGTTAGATAACTGAGAGGGGGTGAATCAGTTATTTCCAGTTATCCTATAGGCCCAAATACTCCCAAATTTATATAACAACAATTTCAAACATGTAAATCAACTCAGTGAAATATAATCTGTGATCTCAAACTTAATTTCAAACTCATCTATCGAGTAGCAATAAATCAATACTGTGATTACCAATCAATGCATATAAAGTAATGTCTAAAGAAAAATGAAAACCCAACACATCCATACACATTAACACATAGATTTTTAACGTGGAAATCATGTTAAGGGAAAAAACACTTGGGACCGGTAACCCAAATTAATTCACTCTTTAGAAGTGAGCTCAATAAAGAGCCAACCCTGCTAAAGGTTACAATGCACACTATTAGGTGTGACCTGGTTAGAGGATTTATCACTAACATTTCTCCCTTGACCAATCATTCACTATGGGTTCAACAAGAAAATAATCAACATTCATTAAATGTCATAATAAAGACTGTTAAGTCCTACTCGGTTAAGAGAATTTTCTATATTAATGGTTAAACTGATACAGTAAGGATCTGACTCAAATAAAACTCTATTTGTATATTTTCATATGTATGCTAAGTACATAACACCTCTTATCAATAAACACTTCACTCCCATTGATTCTTCATACTTTGTTATTGCTGGTAAATACTCTTTCTTTGTCGCTCGGTGTTGTGTGCAAATTTGCTCGGTACTATCTTCAACCAGTTTGATCAGTCATGCATGAATTTAATCTCTTCATCAATATGCATGTGCATTTTTGCATGTATGATTCATAATGAATATCTTGCCTCTTATATAGACATCATAACTCATTTAATTAACATCCTTAGATTTTGCCGCTTAATCTTCATCTATGATTTTTCCACTTCATCCTTCCTCGACAGTCGTGTTAAAAACACATTTCAATCTCCTTCGTCTGATCATCTTGAATTTTCATAGTCACTTGATCAACATAACAAACATTATCAATTACCTCGAAATCATAAACATTTTCCAGCTCAGCATCTTAGTCGGCCTTCGGTTTGTTTTACTCAGTCAATACCATGATGCGTTGGTAATACCTTGCTCAGTTAAAACTATGCTTGGTATACACTATGTTTGCTTGGTGTTCACTATTCT
This sequence comes from Thuja plicata, assembly GCA_018584345.1. NCBI lineage: Eukaryota > Viridiplantae > Streptophyta > Pinopsida > Cupressales > Cupressaceae > Thuja > Thuja plicata. Next base: position 56,903 of record MU227962.1, on the reverse strand, counting down.
AACTCGGTGTATACATAGCTCTTCAATTACCAACCGCATAAACTTTGTTTATTCCAGATCTTCAATCCATACTAGATGTTTGTTATCACGATTGATACTCAAATATTTCGACATCAATGACAATACATTAACTGATTAATGTCTATCATCACATCTGTAACTCAATTGATCATCAAATAAATGGCTTCATACATACAATGAGTTGTATTTTATCATAGTATATGTTTTCAATTTCAATTACAATGTTGGGAGCTAAGGGTTTAATAATTTATCTGCTCTTCTAAAACCAATTTGACTCCAAAGAGATATACAATTTATTACATTTTATTGGTAGGAGGGTTTCAGACTTAGTGTTGTAAATTTTTTATTTCTATTCCAATGTTATAGATCATGGGATGATTATGTTGTGCTCATTGGTTTCAATGTGACTATTAAAATTTTATGAATTCATATCAATTTGTCTTTTGCTTTACTACAGATAGGCAATTTCAATTCGAATCTTGGCAATTAAGGGTTCAATGTGCTTGTCACTGATTTCCAAATTCATTTCAAATTATCAAATTTAGGTTGTCAATTTCAATGTACTAGATGTTTGCAATTTCAGTTCCAGTGTTGGTAGTTGAGGGTTTAAAAAGTTATCCTTATTTTTATTCATTTTTAATCCAAACAAATTTTTAATTCATTTCATTTTATTGGTTCGAGGGTTTCAGATTTAGTGTTAAGGGTTTTTCATTTCAATTCCAATGTTAAATATTAAGGGTTCAATAAGTTATCTGCAAGATGGTTTCAATGTGATTGTTAAGGCATTCTGAATGCATTTTAATTTGTCTTTTAATTTACCAGAGATAGACAATTTCAATTCCACTCTTGGAAAACAAGAGTTCAATATGCTTGTTACTGCTTTCCAAATTCATTTCAATTTATCAATTTTAGGTTGTCAATTTTAGTGTACTAGATGTTTTCAATTTCAATTCCAAATTTTTTATTAAGTCAAAAACATGTTTTAAACAGGCCCCAAAACCCTTTACAGAAGATAACAAAAGATAAGCATTAAGTTCCATCAAAGAAAAACACTGTTGGAAATAAGACAAGCCAACAAAAGCCAAAACCAGCAGAATCAAAAGACTAGCCAAAGAAGCAACAGAAAATAAGAGGAACCAAACATAACAAAGAAACCAAAGCCAGAGAGACACCACAAAGCACACCTAAGACAAATCCTTCACAGTGGCCACAATCTCCTCCACCATCACATTCATGTTCTCCATAGTATCCTTGAGGTATTAGATAACTATAGGGATAGGGGTGGCTTTTTTCCTGAGACTAGCATGAGTGTGTTTTCCCGGACCTTCAGAACAACCAGCAACCATCTTCCGATCAGGCTCAATATGAGCAGTGGCTTTCTCCTGATAAGAATTTTCCAACCTAACCACTGAGGCCTTAAGGTTGTCAATATAAACTTTCATACTATCATGGCTGCTGTGGATGATTTTCTTTAGAACGTCCTCAAAAATTTTGTCCTTCGTGTTAATCTTATCAACCCTATCCTCCAGAAACTTTCTAGCTGCTCTCTCTTACTCCAATTTCTCCATCAAACATTTATTTTCCTCCAAGGCCCATATATAAACATTTTTCTCAATGACATCCTCCATGGTAGAAAATTTGATAGATAGGGCCCTTTGCCTTAGATTGAGATTATTGATTTCACTGAAGATCCATTTATCCATCCTGTAGGAATCAGTGGCTTTATCTTTGGCCTTCTATGGGAATCCCAAGGTAGGATCAAGCTTATCATGGGGATTATCCATATTTAGTTGGATGGATTCCCCTTTACAAATAGAACCAGCAATCTGAGAGGTAGAGTGCTTGGAAACCAAACTAGGGTAACCAACCAAATTAATAGCACGGTCCATACCTTCTCAATAGAGTTCTGTATATCATTCTTCATAGAGGTAATGTCCTTCTCCATACCATCAACATCATGATCAAAACCCTTGCTAGCGATGCCCTTGTTATCCTCTTCCATACCACCATCCTTACCTTTAGTCAAGATACTCTAGCGCATGTTTGAGGTTGAAAGATCATCCCCAATCTTATTTCCAAGTCCCTCAAAAGACTCCCCACCATCTTCAGTATCCATCCCCTGATCTTCATCAAAATGTTTAACTTTAGTGGGAGACTCATTAAAAAAAAATCCACAGACTACCTTGTTAAATTATGATCAGAATTATCACTATCATCATTTGTTTCCATTCCCTTGACTTCATCAAACCTCTTCTCCAAGCTCTTTGGGATTTTGGGTTTTTGGCCTTTGGAGCTCTTAAGGGCCTTCTTATCAGAATCCTCAATGTCATTGTTATTTTCTCTCCTTTTACCCTTACTATCTCTGATAGGGGCTTTAGGAGTAATTTCCCTACAATGTTCATAAATCATCATTATGAGCCCTCCATGAAGAATGGGCTTAGTAGGTTTCTTTTTGTTTTCAGCCAGACTATGGATCAGAGAATGATGGAGGAAATAGGGGAAGGATACAAGGTCGTTATGCCTAAAATTATTTAAGAAAACAAAATTTTAATTGTGAACCCTAGAATACCTCCCATCCAAAGTAAAATATTCCATCACACAAGTCAGAACCTTACACCATATAGGTTTAATTTGTTCAATCCCATAAAAATCCCCAGTTTTAACAAGAATAGCCTGCTCCTCTTCTATTTTGGGAATCTCCTAAAACTTCTTCAGAATTTTTACGCTCTTTAAAAATTTCCACTCTAGTAGACGGTAATATAGTCACCTCCGCAATGTGCTCAACACTAAGGTTAACCTTTCTACCATGCTCAATGACAGAATTGTCTTTACAACATTCAACAAAGAAATTTGTTACCTTTATGTTATAGCCATGAAGTCATTCAAGAAAAAGAGACACCTCCCTTCTGAAGCTTGCACCAAACTTTCTTCTCACGCTTCCAATCTTCAAAAATTGCAAACTCCAACTTTTTCATATCTCCCCCCATATTTCTGCAAATGAAATCGGCTCTGACACTCAAACCCTTACTGATATTGCAATTCAAGTTAATAGCATAAGAAAACCATAATATAAACCATAAGCATGCCAAATGAGTGCATTAATAACCTTAGTGTGCTTCCCCTGATTGTCCTTCATGTGATCTTTGTTTTAAAGGTCCATATGTGTCATTTCCATTATCTGCGAAAATACTTCCCAATTTACTATGTGTCTTATCATAGTTAATGAGCTCATTAGTTTCCTTATCATGCCTTAGCTCACCATGCGAGGTAATCATATTTTTACAATTCACCCCAATATTTGCAATGCAATCCGCCACAGTATTCACCTCTCGGTACACGTGGGAAATGTGAACCTTATTGAACATTTTAATGATGGTGTCAGCTTCCTTGATTATAAACTTGATAGACCATGAGGCTTTATAATCACCTTTAAGACATTTTATTATGTTATTTGATTTCCCAACAGGCAGCTAAAGGCACCAATATCAATTCCAATGTAGGGAGTTAAGGATATATAATGATTTATCTTCTTTTTTAAAACCAATTAGACTCCAAAGGGATATATAGGTCATTACAATTTATTGGTTGGAGGGTTTCAGTCTTAGTGTTCTCAATTGTCTATTTCCTTTCCATATGCTTGCTTATACATTTGACACCCAATTTTTTATCTATTACCCTAGGTGGCTGAGGTGGCTACCCCAATTCAAAATATGCACCTAATCTAAATTATTTTGTCATTGAGCATTTCCATTTTACTTTATTAGTAAAGGGTTTTCATAATACTATTAAGGGTTTTTACATGTACTATTTTGTCAAAGTGTAGTTGTGATGAACCAATCATCACAAACCAGTTTGGTAAAATTAGTCATATTCCTTCCTCATTTTAAGTTTCATTGTTTTCAATGTTGCTCTTACCAAACTTGTAGGGTGAAATTGGCCTTTTCTTAGTTGCGCCTAGAAAAATAGACCCTAGACCCTAAAGAAGTTGACAATTTCCATTTCCATGCAAATTCTAACATCACTAGTACCTATGTAGATATGACCACCCTAAACCATTGGACATTCTCATGTTACCAATCAGATGATTTCTTGCAAGTAAAGCTTCAAATTGATAAATCAAATTGACAAGAGTGCACAAACCAAGTACCGATTTACTGATTCCTTCATGTTTTTATTTATGTTTGGGAAATCACATTAAAGGCATTGAAAGCTCCTTAGGTGATACTAATTTAGAACTATCAACACATGTGATGTTCACATGAAAAAAATTGAAGTTATGGAAGTGGTGACTTACAATTCTTTATATTTCATAGAAATTTTTCAACATCCTTAATCGTTGGGTGCTTTTCAATGTTTTTGTAGGATTGCAATGAACATTTGATTTGGGATTGCAAAGCACTTTGTATAGTTCTCAAAACTTATAGGAATGCAATGTATATTTTACTAAAGATTTCAGATTGCAATGCACTTTCAACTTTCATTAAAGGCATCACAAGCACCCTGCAATTAGGTCGTTGCTAATTTAATTCAATTTGTTTCAAATGAATATAACAAAAGATATTGAAGCAGTGTCTTACAATATTTTCTATTTATGCTTAAATTTGCAACATTCTAATTATAGGGTGGTTTGTAATTCCTTTCTAGGTTCGCAAAGAGATGACTTATTTGGTGTATTCATTATTTCTTTGTTTAGAGACCATCCATGAGATGACTTTGTAAACCCTTAATCCTTTTTTTTAGACCGTAAAGAAGATGGATTATTAAACCCTTTGATCCTTAACATTACAAATGAAATTGCAAAACCCTTAAGTATAAAATTGGAAAACCCTTAACTATAACTTATCTCCTATATACAGTGCTTCCAATCTTGTCCAAATCTTATGTGCAAAATCCAAGTCTTTTACTTCTATGAATTCACCCTCAGAAAGTGCATTGATCAATGATTCCCTTGCGATCATATTACATGAAGATAGCTTCTTATCATCTTCAGTATCCTTCTCCAATTCATCGTCAGTCGCCATCTTTTCCTTCTTTTTTGTGATCATCCAATAGTCAATTCCCAAACATAGCAAATGTGTTCTCATCTTGTTCTTCCAACTGTCAAAGTTTTCAGGATCAAATTTTGGACTATCCTTCTTGTAGTAAGTCATCTTCAGGATCACCTCAAACTATTGAGCTTTCTCTCTAAGGACCACTAGATCTGATACCAATTGTTAGGGATAATAGTCCACAAGCACAACTGAGAGGGGGGTGAATCAATTATGATACAAAATATTAAACTTTAAAATTTATAAACCAAAACATCAATGCAAATGATAAAACAATAAATTCCAACACAATAACACAATACTTGTTGTTGAGGAAACCTTGTTAAAGCTAAAACCTCGGTGGGAATTAGCACCCACAAATGATGTACTGAGAGTATAGTATCCTTGTTAAAAGATCTAGCCATGTTAAGAGCTTATTATAAAATTACAGTACATAGTCCCTATTAAAGGACAAACCATATTAGGAGTCAAGAGTAACAGTGGGCTCACTGTCTAGGCACATTACCCAAAGAAGGTTAAGGCCACCCTCAAGGATTAACAATTCAAACAAATTTATATAGAGAAATATGTTAGGATTAGTCCCAAGAGATAACTGAGAAGGGGGGGTGAATCAGTTATCTACTAGTTTCATTTATTTTATCCAATTAAGTACAAAATAACATTAAGCATATATACAACAAGATAACACAGAATAGAACGCCACAATTCTGGTTACGAGGAAACCAAAATAGGTAAACACCTCGGTGGGAATTAGCACCCACAAAGAACTACACTAGAGTATAATGATCCCTGTTAGAAGAGCTTACAACCCTGTTAGGATTTGATCTTTACAATGCAATAAGTACAGTGACCTGGTCAAGGGTCAAACCTTGTTAAGATTCTTTTACAAATAACCCTGTTAGGGGTGAGGACACAATGCCCAATAGTACACTGCTTTAAATGATGAAGGATGCAACCTTCTGTACAACAGATATACACTATATCTGATATTTGAATTGTTTAAGTAGACATGTTGTCTTGATCAGTTCTAGTGACTTGTAAAATCTTTCTGCTTCTTCACACAGATCTTTAACTGATGAATGATGTAATTTTACTGTTCTAATACATCAGACATTCTGCTCTGTTGACTGTCACGACTTGTCTCTTGTTTCTTTTTTGCTCATCATATTTAGCAATCACAAATGAACTACTATAAGTATCTTCCTCAAAAGATATGATTACATCAGTTGTAGGAAGCCCTTCAATAACTTTCTTGTTGGCTAAACTAAGCACACAACATAATTATAACCGCACAACTCAAAATGAATAGACACATCACTTCACACAGTCGGCTCCACCAAAATAACTCAAACATCACACTTCATATGAAACACATTAAGCACCTTTGGTTAAACATTCTTAACTCATAACAAACATGAATCTGAACACGCATATCCCAAAGATAGGCGCAATAGAAGAAACAATGAAATTACTGTCAGCTCTTAATAACAATCTTCTAAAATTGTAGCTGGTAAACAGATCAACATAACTCAACTTTAACTACACTAGTGAATCTGTGTGTATGAACATGGCATAATAAATATGTCTAAAAAATATAAATATCCGTGCAAGGCTCCAACATATCCATACAGAAAATTGAATATAGAATACTGATGTATACTATATGTTGTCATCAATGACATACATACAGTCAACTATTTACACAAAGGAAAATCTCCAACAATCTCCCCCTTTGACATTGATGGCAACATATGATATGAAAAACACCATCAATCCAAAAGTATCTTCTTTCTTTTTACAATCTTCTCAATATCCTCATCAAAAGTTCCTCTAACTGTTGCATCTCTTTTTACTGTGTTTTTAATTTCATGACTATATTCTCCCCCAGAGTATATGCTCCCCCTTCCTATATACTCCCCCTCTGACATCAATGGAAAAGGATGCCAATTACAAATAAGCACAAGTACTACTCCTGAAGTAGAGTAGTCAACCAATCATCAGTCACCAAGGACTGATGCACTTGTTGTAAATTCTAATCAGACTCAGGAAAGGGAATTACTCCCAGCTTCTTCCTGAGATACTCAAAAGTATCTTTTGATAAAGGTTTCATAAATATGTTTGCTAATTGGTCTTTAGTGCTCACATAATCCAACTTCACTTCTCTCTTTACAACTTTTTCTCTTAGAAAATGATATTTTATTTCTATGTGTTTTATCTTTGCATGCATCACAGGGTTCTTTGACATATTAATAGTGCTAGTGTTGTCATGGTGAATAACAATAGGATAATTAATCTGAATTCCAAAGTCTTAATCATCTTCTTGATCCAAACCATTGTGGAACAATTTAATGCTGATGCTACATACTCAACTTGTGTTGTTGACTGAGAAATACAGTTCTGCTTCTTGCTTGTCCAAGTAACTAACCTATCTCCAAGAAATACCACTCCTCCTGAGGTACTCTTTCTGTCATCAACACAACCTGCCCAATCTGCATCTGTATACACGTGAAGTTCTGCATTTTCTGAGTTAGGATACCATAAACCATAGTCTATAGTCCCTTTTAAATATCTGAATATTATTTTTATTGTCATTAAGTGATTTTGTTTTGGGTCAGCTGCAAATCTTCCAACAATGCCAACTGCATTTGAAATATCTGGTCTAAATTGAGTGAGATATATGAGTTTTCCAATCATAGACTTGTATAGTGTTTTGTCAACTGCTATAGAGTCATTATTTTTAGAAAGCTTGCTTCCTCTTATCATAGGGGTGCTTACTGGTTTTCAATATTCCATCTTGAATGTCTTCAATATCTCCTTCACATATTTAGACTGATTTATGAATATACCTATGTCTGCCTGTTTTACATTTAATCCCAAAAAGTATTTTATAGGTCCAATCATGCTCATTTCAAACTCGCTTTGCATCTCTTTAGCAAATTCTACACTAAGCTTGTCATTACCTCCAAAAATAATGTCATCAACAAAGATAGCAACAAGTAATAATCCTTCAGGTGTCTCTCTTATGAATAAGTTACAATCTGCTGCTCCCTTCTTGAATCTTATCTTTGTCAAGTAGCCATCAAGTCTCTCATACCATGCTCTTGGGGCCTATTTGAGTCTATAGAGGGCTTCCTTTAGTCTGCATACCTTGTCTGGTTTGTCTGATAAATTAAATCCTTCAGGATTTTCTATGTAAACTTCTTCCTTCAAGTCACCGTTCAGAAATGTTGACTTGACATCCATCTGATATACTTTAAAGTTCTTGAATATTGCATAAGCTAAAAACAATTTAATAGCTTCCAGTCTACTCACAGGGGCAAATGTATCAGAGTATTCAATTCCTTCTCTCTGTGCATATCCTTTACATACCAGTCTTGCTTTGTTTCTTATCACTGTACCATCTTCATTCATTTTGTTTCTGAATATCCACTTAGTTTCGATCAGATTTTTGTCACAAGGTCTAGGGACCGATTCCCATGTGTCATTCTTAATTATCTGATCTAATTCTTCTTGCATTGCATTTTTCCCATCTGAATCATTACAAGCATCTTCAATTCTTAAGGGTTCAATTTGTGAAAGTAAACATACCTCTTCATCAATGGTTAAACCTTTTGATTTAGATCTTATCAAAACTTTACTGCTCTGATCTCCAATGATATATTCTTTTGAATGGTATCTAGATGTGTATTTTGGAATTTTATGTGTGATACTTTCATCTGTAATCTGTGATTCCTCTTCACTTGATTCAGGGTTATTGCATGATACATCAATATAGTCAAACATTTCTTTAATAATTATTTATTTACTGATAGGTCTAGGTTCATCTTCAATCATAGGTGCATAATCATAGTATCTCTCTTGAATAATGAGCTTCTCATCAATCTTCACATGTGCACTTTCAATTATTTTCTTCAACCTCAAATTAAAACATTTGTAAGCTTTGCTCTTAGTAGAGTAACCAAGAAAAATACCTTCATCGCTTCTAGCATCAAACTTACCAACACCATCATCTCTCTTGATGTAACGCTTGCTTCTAGAGATTCTGAAGTATTTTACTGTAGGCACATTACCAAACCAAAGTTCATAAGGTGTCTTGTCTACGCCTGGCCTTAGTTGAATTTTGTTGATAGTATAGACTATTGTATTGATTGCTTCTCTCCAATAGGTGTGCGCAACTTTTCCTTCAATCATGATAGTGCGCGTTGTGTCAAGTATGATCTTGTTTCTCCTTTCTGCAATTCCATTATGTTGAGGGGTTCTAGGTGCACTTAGCTATCTTTTGATCCCATTTTCTTCACAGTAATCAAGAAACTTGTCAGAGGTGAATTATCCTCCTCTATCAGATCTTAGACACTTTATCTTTAATTCAAACTCATTTTCAACTTTAGCTTTGAATATTTTGAACTTCTCAAAAGCTACAAATTTATCTTTCAAGAATGCAACCCACATCATTCTGGAGAAATCATTAACAAACAAAATAAAATACCTTTCACCATAGTATGATCTTGTTTGAGTAGGTCCACATAATTCTGTATGCACTAGATCTAATTTGTTCTTTGCGGAGTTCTATTTGCTTCTGAATGAGTTCCTCACATGCTTTCCCATCACACATTCCTTACACATAGTATCAACTGGTCTTGCAATACTAGGAAGGTCTCTTACTACCTTTAAATTTCTTATCTTTACTATGTTGTCAAAATTGATATGACAAAGTCTTTTGTGCCACAACCAACTGTCATCCACTTGTGGAACAAAACAACTTACTTCGGAGTTGAGCTGAAAAACATTACCTTTAGTTTTTGAACCTGATGTAATCATGTATCCTTCTTTGTTATTAATGATGCACTTGTTTTTTTTGAATTCCAACTGATGTCCTTTATCAAGCAACTGTCCAAAACTTAGTAAGTTATGATGTAAACCATCAACATACAAAACATCATATGTTTTGTTCTTTCCATCTAGAGTGATTGATCCTCTACCTATGATAGGTTTAGGAGTGTTATCTCCAAATATAACCATGTCACCTTTGTACTTATCCAAATGTACAAATCTATCTTTATCTCCTGTCATGTGATGTGAACACCCATTGTCAATGATCCAGTCTGTTCTGATGTCTTCTTGGGAAACTAATGCCAATTCTTGTGCTTTCTTTTCATCTTCAATTTCTGTTTCATCAAACATTTTTTCAATATCTTCATTTGCAATGAATCCAATTTCATCCTCTCCTTAATCATCATCAGTCACACCATCTTCAACATAGTAGCATTCCTTTGTATATTTAGGCTTGTAATCTGTTCTGAACTTGTTGACTCTTGTAGGACACTTGGATGCAAAATGGCCAACTTTGTTACATGAAAAACATTTGAATGGTAACTGTCCTTCATATTTTCCTTTTCCTTTCCTTTCTTTCTTAGCGATCATAGAAATGATTTCTTCTAGTTCTTTATCCACTTCTTCTTTCTCAATATTACTAGAAGTGCTCACAAATTTCTTACCATAGACTGAGGCTTTGAAGGATGTTTCAATTTTAGGTTATGTCTTCAATCTTCATATCTCAAATGCTAAAATTTTGTTGATCAAGGTTTCTCTTTTGAAGTCTTTTGAAAATTGCATAGTCTCATCCAAGATTTTTATCTTGCTCTCATAATATGTTGTCAATGTAGTCATCAATTTTTCCATTATGTCTTCCTCTGAGATTTCTCCACCATTGTTTATGATTCCTGAAACTGCTTCATTAATCCTTTGATTGTAAGCTCTGATTTTTTCTTCAGGTAGTATCTCTAAATTGTTGTATCTCTTCTTCCATGTCTTTCTACATGCATTTTTCGCTTGGATGTATCCTTCAAACATGTCTTCTAGCTTCTTCCATATTGAATAGGCTTTATTTGCCTTCTTAATCTCAGAAAATTCACTATCAGATAAGGCACTTATCAGGGCTTCTTTGGCAATTGCATTTTGGGTGAATACTTCCTTTTGTTTAATAGTAGAATCTTCTTCTACAAGATCTTTCAAAGTAGGAACATCAATTGCATGAGTAGCAACCTCATAGATCTCAAAACCAACGCACTGTAGGTGTGTTATCATTTTGTTCTTCCAGTCAAGATAATTCTCTCCATCAAACTTAGGACTCTCTTTTCTGAAGTATGCCATTTGATCTACCTTAAGATGTTAGGCTTTCTCTCCAAAGAACTTGGCTCTGATACCAATTATTAGGATTAGTCCCAAGAGATAACTAAGAGGGGGGGTGAATCAGTTATCTACTAGTTTCAATTCTTTTATCCAATTAAGTACAGAATAACATTAAGCATACATACAACAAGATAACACAAAATAGAACACCACAATTTTGGTTAGGGGAAACCAAAATAGGTAAAAACCCCGGTGGGAATTAGGACCCACAAAGAACTGCACTAGAGTATAATGATCCCTGTTAGAAGATCTTACAGCCCTGTTAGGAGTTGATCTTTACAATGCAATAAGTACAGTGACCTGGTCAAGGGTCAGACCATGTTAGGAGTCTTTTACAAATAACCCTGTTAGGGGTGAGGACACACTGTCCAATAGCACACTGCTTTAAATGATGAAGGCTACAACCTTCTGTACAACAGATATACACTATATTTGATATTTGAACTGTTTAAGTAGACCTGCTATCTTGATTAGTTCCAGTGACTTGTATTATTGTATAATCTTTCTGCTTCTTCACATAGATCTTTAATTGATGAATGATGTAGTTTTACTATTTTAATACATCAGACATTCTGCTTTGTTGATTGTCACGACTTGTCTCTTGTTTCTTTTTCGCTCATCATATTTGGCGATCACAAATGAACTACTATAAGTATCTTCCTCAAAAGATATGATTACGTCGGTTATAGGAAGCCCTTCAATAACTTTATTGTCAGCTAAACTAAGCATGCAACATAATTATAATCGCGCAACTCAAAATGAATAGACACATCGCTTCACACAGTCGGCTCCACCAAAATAACTCAAACATCACACTTTAGATGAAACACGTTAAGCGCCTTTGGTTAAAAATTCTTAACTCATAACTAAACATGAATCTGAACACGCATATCCCAAAGATAGGCACAACAGAAGAAACAATGAAATTACTGTCGGCTCTTAATAACAATCTTATGAAACTGTAGTTGGTAAACATATCACCACAACTCAAATTTAACTGCACTACTAAATCTGCGTGTATGAACATAGCATAATAAATATGTCTACAACATACAAATATTTGCACAAGGCTCCAACATATCCATACGAAAAATTTAATACAGAACACTATTGTATACTATATGTTTTCATCAATGACAAACATACAATCAACTATTTGCACAAAGGCAAATCTCCAACAATAAATACAATCCAGTGAAATGTCTGATAGCAACTGTCCTTGCTTGGTCAGTTCCAATGAAGTATTATAATCACAAACTTTGCTCTACATCCAACAACCAAAAAAGCCTCACAACTTTCACACTTATCTACCCTTGTAATCTCTACCACATCTTTTCAAAAGAAAAGATCTCTCATACATACCATATTAAAATAATTGATTAGGTCGGCCAATTAAGCTTTCCCAATATACAAATAATTGATTAGGTCAGCCACTTAAGGCTTTCCAATATATAAATAATTATTTAACCACTTGCTAAGATACACAAGGTACCTAAAACAAATAAACATCAATTACAATACATCAGATATACTCCAAGATCTACAATCCACGCTCACAATCCATAATACACACTACATCTCTTAAGTCGGCCACCAAATAGGTCTCCTTTAGAATACACGCCACATCTGACGTCACCAACATGTTCACAAATATCGATCAATATCCAACATTCCTCAATGTGTCCTCTGTCATCCTTCAAGCTTGCATCACCTGAAACATCTTCGCTTGTAAGATATACCCAAAACACAGAGACCGACTCTGTCAAAAATTGTTGTCACAGTCCAGAAACCAGTCTTCACTAAAACATCTGTAACATCACCAATATGCAATCTTAAGCCAAGCGACCTTAGGAATAAGGTCATCACACATGCTTCTTCATATTCTTATCTTCGATCATTCTGATTCATCCATACGGTGTTTGTACACTTCTATCAGTTATCATAACCAGTATGTTCTCTCCACAGAAGCATATGTTGACATCAGTGACAAAACATGAATACGAACAACATAAATAGTACCCAAATCTGATATCATCCAACATGACTAATAGTTGGTGTTAAAGAGATTCGTCAAGAGTTAGCTGAGATTTTAGCTAGTAGATTATGTAATGCTCTTAAGGAAAGAGATGTTTTGGCTTGGGTCTAGATTCAAAGAGCAAATTTCATGTTGCCTCTAGTTATCTGGAGTTAGATAGTCAACGGCATGGTCTGGGTGGTGTACCTTGGTGGAAACAAGTTTGGAATAGCTTCTCTTGGCCTAAATATAACTTTTTTATTTGGTTGGTTGCCCAAAGTAAGTGCCTCACTTGGGAGAATATACAAAAGAAGGACTTCCATAGCCCTTATAGATGTGTCCTTTGTAAGAGGAGTGAGGAGTATATTTCTCATTTATTCTTTCGGCGTTCTTACTCTAGAGAGATTTGGCACATGTGGTGGGGAGTGTGGAATCATGCATGTCTCCATGCCACCTCTTTTTGGGAAAGCTTGGGTCATCTGGAATTTATCCTTGGAAAGGAATAGAAGGATTTTTCAAGATTTGGAGATAATAGGTGCACTTGTATGGAGAAAGATCATGTGCAGGCTTCAGGAAACTATTTATACAAAATGTGATGCTTTTGAACCTATGGACCCTAGTGATTTGATTGTGGTAAAGAACTTGAATCTAGATGGCGATGAAGTGGGCCTCTCTAACAAGAGGAGATTGAGGTAGACCAAAAAGAAAATTCATAGAGAAGGGAGGTGACTCCCTCCCCCCGGGGGAGTTTTAAAAGTTAATATTGATGGATCTACTAGGAGGACTCCTGGATATGCACGAATTGGTGGTATTAATGGTAGAGATAGTGATGGAAATTGTAAGACCCCGCCTCCTTAAGTACCAATGTTAGTTAAATTTCAAATACACCTAGATTAGTTAGGTTTGAAAATGCGGTTGTGTGGTTATTTCATTGGTAACATTCTTATGTCATCTCTCTCTCTCTCTCTCTCTCTCTCTCTCTCTCAGAAAAGTTTCAATAAAATAAAATATAATAAAAGTCTAATTTATTCTAGGATGATCATTGAAATCCTTATGATCAATTAGTACAAGGAAATAGACACCTCTTGCATAAATTTATTTGAGATATTATGTTGAAATTTTATGGAATCATGATTAGTAGAGAAAAATGGGGTGTCTATAAGACCTCACCACTTATATGACTAAAATAAACCTAATTGGTGGAAATGTATTTCTTCCAAATATGAAATTTAGATAGGATTTTACAAATGGGTTCTAATAAGAGATCTAAGAATACTCATAATAATTTTGGCATCCCTCCTTCAAATCAATAGTGATACAATGATGATGTAATGTATTTTTAAAC
>MU227962.1:6943-31230 GCA_018584345.1 Thuja plicata | reverse complement strand
GAGTAATAGTCTATCGGGGTTACTAATTTAAATCATTATGATCTAATTAGTAACTTCCCTATTCACTCTAGTTTGCTTAAGCTAACCTTAGGTAGTTTCTATTTCTGTTAGTTTCCCTTTTTAGGGTCTCGGCATCCTTTATAAGGATTGTCCGCTTTGTAATTCATAAGGAGATTGTAATTTCATTATTGTTGTTAATAGAAAATCATTTCTTGCAACATGCTTTTTCAGTCTCTGGCCTATCGGCCGCCATAGCTTCTGTTTCTTCTATCTTCTGTCTTCATTCTCGTAGCAGTTTTGCATGCAGGGTTCTTGGGTAGATTGATGTTCATCAATCACAACACTGAATTCATCACAAGTAATAGTATTAGGAATCAAATTTTCGAGAGTCATCACCCTATTCTCAAAAGTTTGAATATAGTTCATTAGGGCCCCTTCCATTGTCGAAACCTATTTCTGAGCAGGGGGATTATTTTTAACTTTTTCTTCTTCCACAAAAATAGGGGAAGTACAAGCCACATTTCCCAACTCTTCCACATCTTCGAGGTGAACTTTTATCTCAGGGGTTTTTTCCTCCTATGTATCCTCCTCTTCCTCTTCCTTATCATAATCTGCACCCTCAAAATTATTACCTTCTTCAGATTCCTTTGGCTCGTATTCTTGGTCTGTTTTCGGAACCACCTCTTCCTCAACTTTTTTACCAAGTTGTTGTCCTACTTGTTTCTCAACCTGGTAGACCTACACTCACCAGAGTTGAACTCATTATTTTTCTCATTGGAAGTGTCAATTCTCCTTCCCTCCTGAAACTTCGTTTCCTCCCCAAAATCCTCTTTGTCAATTTCAATATACATGTTTTTCCCATCAGGGTTAACTTTACTAGTTTTATTTGGGCAAGACTTTTTGGTAGGGACTTTTCTCTTAGCATGAGTGGTATCCAAAAGGGTTTCTTCGAACGACACAAGATTCGAGGGTTTGACTTTAGCCAAGGCATTGTCACTTTTTCTCTTGTTTATTGATTAGGGTTCTTCTCAGGGCTTTCAAGGAGTATCCCACTACTAAGAAGCTCAATTTTAACAGAACTAGCTGGGCCTTTTTTAGGATGAGGGTAAGTAAGACAATGACCAGTAGAAGGAGAATGGATAAACACATACTGGTAAAGGACATACATTAACCCTTGATGTAGCAGAGGAGACTCTCCTTTACTAATACTATTGCACAGAGAGGAAAGAAGAAAAAATGACACATTAATTTTCTCCCCATGGCGGATATGGTTTAAAATAGGTAAATGATATCCATGAAACGTAGTGAATCTTCCCTCAAGAGTAAAATACTTCATAACAAATAAGTAAACTAGCGCATAAGAGGCGGGGAGAGAAGACCTATCATACCCGTAACTAGAGGGAACCACAGCCAGCTTTTCACCTTTTCTAAAGAACTTTTTAATGTACTTATTATAGTCAACTGAACTTTTCCTCTCAAAACGTTCACTGCTACAATCTAGACCCGTAGCTTCTGCAATAAGTTTCGGCGTAACCAAGTATTTCACACTGCCAATTGACGCATTCCCCTTGTGCCACAAATTCAAAAATTTCATGGACAAAGTGTTGTTAAATCCTCTCATAGCCTGAATGTAATTGATCAATCCTGCCTTCTTAAACTCATCCCACAACTCCCCATTTTGGGTCAGCTCTTTGCAGTATCATGGTTCAAATTTCTTTAACGGGCCACCCATCACTCTCTCTTCTTCGAAACTATTCTGGGTATGGAGTTGCAGAAGTAGGTATTTTAAAGAAATGCCACTAAAGTATAGTTTACATCATGGTTAGAGTTTGGTTTAGGTTTTGGGTTAGTGATATATAGTTACGTTTAGCATCATTCTTAGGTTAGAAAAATAGGGTTTGGGTTTAGGTTACGGTTAGGGCTAGAGTTAGGATTATGATTTGGGTTAGGGTTATGGTTAGAATTATGGTCAGTTTTAGGATTTATATAATGTTTATGGTTATAGTTAGGATTAGGGTTAAATTTTAATGCTACAAAATTAAATGAGTTTTTTTCTTAATGTTTTTATTATTTCATACAATATTATTTCCACGGCGCAAGCCCATGCATTTTTTCTTTAGTATTTATGTATTAATTTTCTTTTACAAACTTTTCAAACTTTGATTTTCAAATTTGATTTAATTATAATATATATAAATAATAAATTAACTTTCTACTTAGCATTATTAATTATTCATTACATTTTATGATTAAGTTATGTTTTTATTGGTCAATATAATTGTAAGAAGGCACAATTAGTAGAATAATCTAAATTAAGTAATTTTGAAATCTATGCAATTTTATAATATTAATAAAAAAATTAACACCATAAATATTTCTATGTTGGCTATTTAAACTTTCAAGATTATGAGGGCTTGTCATTTTGTAACTTTATTTTTCATTTCAAGTTCTAATCGTTGAAGCAATACTCAAGTTAGAAAAGCTTCTATTAATAGGCCTTACATATCTCACCAGTGTGGTCAGATATAAATTTTGCTTTCTCATGCGTTTATTTTCTTTGATGTGAAACATAATACTGAACAACAGATTTACCACTGTGTTTATCGTAGGGTTTTAGGGATGACAACCTTTCGGGCTTTGGGGATTGGACGGGTATACAAGGGCACTCTGGCCTTTGGTGAAGAATTTTTTTGTCAAAAGAATCACTAAAGACTGCACAAAAGGAATGAAGGAATTCATCATAGAAATCTCCAGCCTTGGGAAATTGTAGCACCATAACCTGGTACCTCTTAGGGGCTAGTGCAGGAAAAACAAATGCCTCTTCATCGTCTATGACTACATGTCCGATGGAAGTCTTGACAAAAATTTGTTCTCTCTAGAATTGAATCTTAGATGGGCTCAGAGATACAAGATTCAAACAGGGGTGGCTGCAAGGTTGTTATACTTACATGAGCAGTGGAAAAAAAAAGTGGTTCATAGGGACATTTAGTCCAGCAATATATTATTAGACCATGATATGAATGGTCGAGTGGAGTTGCACGTGAACTTTTTGACAAAATGTCTGAATGGGACACGATTTCTTGGAATATCATGATTGTAAGATATGTTAGAAATGAACTAGTGGATCAAGCCTTGACACTCTATTAGGAAAGGTGGAGTTCAGGTTTCGAACAAGACAAGTATTTGATTTCCAATGTGATTAGTGCTTCCATGGGCTTCATCGATTTGGAATAGGGGAAGCAAATCCAAGCTTCTGCTATTAAAATTGGAATCGCGTCAGATGCTTTTGTGGATTATTAATAGAGAGAAATATTAGTTTAATAATCCATGTCTCATCACCATAAATCTCCACAAATCCAAATTCTTATTCTGTACAAAATTCAATCCTCATATAATCTCATACGCTTATGATCATCCTCTGTGAGAAAGGGATCTGATCATTCTCTCGGAGGAGTTATAAAATTAGTTAGATGTCATGGAAGGAATTGAGAATAATCTTCAGAGGGTAGGTGTAAAGACTAAATTTTTCCAATAAAAGCTACATAAGAAAAAATAGAGAGAATATCTCTAAAGTCGATGCATTAGTCATAGTCGATTGATGGAAGAGACTAGTCAACAACAATACTCCTAATATAATTTCACATTAATTTACAATCTCTCATAACTATCCAATTCTCCCAAAGAAGTATAACATAAGAAAGTCAAACATACAAGTCTATCCATAATCAATGAGAAATAAATAATCTATTACAACGGGATGTTGACCAACTTTTCGTGCATCTTACATCATAAGTAAGAAATGTATATCAAGTACAAGACCATAAGGTCGTAAAAAAAAGTATCATGTATGCCATTGGACAACTGTCGATCTGCATGCTTCGGTCTCCTAATCCATCGGACACCTTTCCATCTGAAAATCTCAAGACGGGAGTGTGGTTCAGGCACTTTTTCTGCCCAACCACGGAGTGGTTAGCTCCCCTGGGGCTCATCCTAAAATTAAGAGCAGACCGACCCTGCCCAAAAAGTCTAGCTACTCGACACTGATGGATCGAAAGGAATATGGTGCAAGCCTGAACTATCTACTTTCCTCATAAGTCAAAGTAGAACTAACACAGATATGGGAAGCAAGATGAAATAAACCGACACATTTAAAAAAAACATGTGTAATCATAGCTTTGGCCAAAGCATAAAAGAACCAGACTTTTACTGGCAGGAAAATGAACAAAATTTACCCTTTCCTGATTTTTCTATATTCAGCACCCTTTCGATAATTAGTTTTTCCAATTTCTTAATGAATAAAAATAGCAAAGAGAAAACTGTGTAGGAGGAAATCTTCAATCTGTTGGGAGCAAGCTCAAACATGAAAAGTTAGTGGGTTAGCACATATAATCCATAAAATGAACAAAGAAACCAACAAGACCTCATCATAACATTAGATTAAGCTAAAAACAAGTTGATTTGCACCCTATTCTACTTGTTTGATTTTCTCTTTTTGATAGATTGTGCATGTGCTCTCTCAAATACAAATGAGATAGATCCCCAATGCAATGCAATTCATGAATGAAAGATTGGAACAATGAAGAGATTTAAGAACTACTATGAGGAACTAGTCTCAAATTCTCCAAAAATATGATCTTAAACTATGAAATTGATATGAAACATGCAAGATAACAACTATAATTCAACTATGATTCATTTTAGCCAAAGAAACCTAGCATGTAATATCTATGTGATTCAAGTATGAAACTAAGAGCATAAAAACAAATATGAAATCTAGAGCTATGTTAGCATGATAACAATGCAAATATGAGAGATGAAACTATAAGAGGAGAAGGCCTCTATTTATAGATTTTTGGGATAGAAGAGGAGGGGTTGAATGAGGTGGCATCTATGTGGCATCCACATAAGAGCCACATAAGGGACACATAGGCTTGAAGGGATGGCTAATTTGAAGTCAAATATAGCAATAAAGATTGAGTGGCTCAAGAATTCCAAGTGGGGGACAAAGGAGTAAAGAGCCTTAAAGAGGAATGGGTGCCCATTTTGGAGAGAATTCTCACACATGGGTGAGCATTCCATTATCCTTAAAAGGGTTAGGAATCACCTCTTTAAGTATGATCAAAGGGTGATTAGGTAGGGAAGTATGCTTAGGAAATGAGGTGATGGGAGTAGAGTAGGAATAGGGTAGGCTTAGGGTAGGTCTCTAGATTGAATTAATAGGTTTCTAGCTAGGGTTTAGATTATATTTCAAATTAAATTTGAATAAATCATAGTTTAGAAGAATTAGGAATATGGAGGGTTTTTTAATAAATATGAATTTATTAGAAAGGGGGATTTTGTGAGGCAAATGTATTTAAATAAAATACATTAGGATAGTATTTGATCATTGATAAATACCAACTATGAAACTATTTAATTGATTAAATTAAATAGTTAGATGAATATGAGGGAATTTAATATTATTAATATTTTTGGACGTATACATTTTGCCCCTCTTTGACGTGGTGTCACAAGTGACGTTGCGTCAAAGAGAAGAAAATAAGTTGCCCCAGAGAAAGAGGGTTTCCAGGAATCGTGCCAAAGCGACGATGGTATAGGGTTGTGCCCCCTCGAGAAAAGAACACAAAGACAATGTTGTGAAATTTTCTCAAAAAAGGATGCAACGGGAATGAGGAAGGGAAAGGAGGGAATAAATAGAAGCCTTCTTAAATGCAACTATGAATGCAACTAAGAATGTAAATGTAATGATGAGATTAAATGCAACTAACAAGCCTTGGGGATCCATTTGTGCGAAAAATATGGAGAGCACATCCAAATTTAATATTGCAAAAGGAGGTATGCATCAAGTGTTAGAAAACACAGATGAAAATATTCCTTTGCATGGAATAGACGCGCAGACAAAAGCATACTGCAAAAGACGCATGTATCAGTAGCCACCAATCACAACACACCAAGATATAGTAGATCGAGGTAGTGGTGAGTAGGTTGAAACTGACACAAAAAAGATAAAATCAATAAAGAAGGCCTCATGACCAAGCAGTCATTCAGTCCAAAGTTCTTGCCATGAACATAAGTGACATGATGAAGGATTTGATAAGTCGACGCCGGAAGGATGCATCCTGACGGGCAAAGATTGAATTTGATTGTAAACGATATTCACTGGCAAAAGCTGTGAACGGAATGAGAAGCAAGGATAGTCGGTCGCAAAACTGATTTGGTGAAGGACATGATCGCAGTCGCGGGAATCAGAACGTCACTGAAAAGGGAAAAACTGAACGATGCGGAAAGAAACAAATGTTTATTGCAATATTTTTTATAGTTGTTGATTTTTTTGAATTTTTGGGGATTTTGGATTTTTTGGATTTTTGGAAACTTTTAAACGTTTTTGGATTTTCTACGCATTTAGGCTGTACAACGAGAGTAATAATACAAAAATATACAGGCGGGGGAAGAAAATGGAGCAGGAAAAAATTTCTGACGGAAACGGGGGTTATAAGAGGGTTGGGAGGGCTTAAGGAAGGTCATTGTGAATAGTGACTGGACGCGAAAAGAGCTTTGGAGAGAAAACATGGCTAACAAGAGGATGAAGGGGCAGTTGGGAGAGCACGTTCAAAACCACGAGAGACCCGCGGAGTGGCCAGTACTGGTGAGTAATGCAATTGATACCTTGCTTTACTATTTTCTAAGTTTTTTTAATGCTTTTGCGGTGGGTAGGGGGCAATTAATATAGGTAGAAAGGGTGGTGAACTTGAGACGTCAGTTCCTGAACCGGCGTCTGTGAAGACACTGATCCCCAGATCCACATCTTCGTAGACGTCGATCCCTGAACCCGCGTCTTCGACGACGCCAGTGCCAAACCGGTGTCTTCAAAGACGTCAGACCTGGATCCGCGTCTTCGAAGACGGCGATTTGGGGGTGGAACAGGCGGAGATGCCAGTGCAAGAACCAGCATCTCTGACTGAACTAGCGTTTGCGCCAAAAGGGGCAGACGCCGAGGGGGAGGGAAATAGAGGGACCTGGCAGGGGGCGGGGATGGGTCGGCAAAGGACCTAGGGACGGGATGCCCCATTTTGGGAGGGGTTAGGCTAGAAAAAGAAGAAATATGGGTTGACATGGTAGATTGTGGATTTTGCAGGAGCAGTTCCCACCATTAGGATCTCGGGAGCACTGGCCACCGACGATGGAGCTGGAGGCCCAGCTGACGGATGCTAACTGGGGGTTGTTAGCAGCGGTTGGATTAGACTATGTGCCTCGATGGCCTAGGCTACGGGTGTACAATGGTATGATGACTGCCTTAATCGAGCGGTGGCACAGTGACACCACTACGTTTCATCTACCGAATGGGGAGGCCACTATTACTCTTGAGGACGTGTGGAGGATCCTACGAATACCGATCCGAGGGTCGGTGTCGTAGTATAGTTTGGAGGATAGTGATCACTACATGGAGATTGCATACAGGAGGCCGATGAGGAGGATACCCACATACAGGATGTGGATGCCCTGGCAGCCAGCGGTTGACAGGAGAATGAGGCGGATAGAACTATATTTGGCTGGATTGATCAGTGGGCGGATGTTGGCAGATTTGGCCGGTCATGGTTTTGGGATGGGGTGGTCTCAGTCATTGGCAGGGATGCTTGAGGAGGGGACGACCTATTGCTGGGGATACGTTGTCCTAGGACAACTGTCTCACGATCTGCACATGGCTGCGTACCGTGGGGTACCCAACATGGGGACTGGGGTTACTTTGCTACTAGTATGGGCCTGGGAGCACATTGTGATGTTCTGACCGATGCGAGTACGCTAGGCATGGTAGCTGGGAGAGCCCTATGCATGTAGATATAGGTTGCCACTGAGATACACTTCTATTGGTCAGACTGAATACTGGCGACGGCTATTAGATGAGGTTCAGGTTTTCTGCTGGACCCCATACAAGTTCTGCAAGCCGTGGGGAGCTATAGATTGGGATATGGGAGCAGAGGATGGCTTCGAGGATTTTTTATATTTGTCCTATATACAAACATATTATTTTCTTCTGGGGAGGACCATCCACTAGATAGAGAGGTACTAACCATCTAGGGTCATGAGAAAGTTTAGACTACAGCAGGGGGTGGTGGTAGAGGATGGTTTACATCCTCATGTCACCAGGGAGGTCAGAGTTTGGGGGCGGTACACTAACGCACTGACAGTGAGAGTGGCATGGAGGACGATGGTGAGGATAGACTTCGTGTCCAGGCCAGATGTCGTAGATGTCGAGATGACTGCAGAGTATGCAGCATGGTGGGTCATGCACACACCGTTATGGCTTAGAGACCTAGTTCAGGTAGCGGCCCATGAGAAGCCGACAGGGGATATGGATTTTGATGATGGGGTAGTTATAGTAGATGCCCCTGAGACCTTAGCAGCAGGGAAAAGGAGGAGGCCACAACAGAGACGAGTCCAGCCGTGAACTGAGGCACAGGCAGTGGGTGGACAGGATCAGGGGCCACCAGGGATGGTCGTGATCAAGCACCTCAGGTGTCGATACAGGGACAGGTTCAAGGCCCACAGGTACAGGCACTATAAGGCCCAAAGGGGCCACCGATAGGATTTATTGTGCAGGAGACACATGACAATATCGTCACAGAGCGAGATAGCCTACAGACAGAGTGTGCGCGACTACGGGGATTGTTAGGGATGGCAGAGGTATCAGAGACCATCCTACAGACTGAGATGACCTGGGTACATGATTTACTAGTTGTAGAGACAGCATGAGCAGACAGGTTCGAGGGTGCACTTGACACTCTACAGGGCAGGGTTGACTCAGGAGAGTTTTCGATGGTGGACCTGACTCAGGATGTTGCAGAGTTATGGATAGAGATAGGGACGCTGAAAGGTTAGTTGGGTACCCTTACTGAGCAGATGGATCGGGCGACAGAGTAGATCATAGCATTGAACTCAGAGAGGGATGCAGCACAGAGGTGGGTTGAGGCCTATAGGACAGAGCAAGATATCGCTAGACAGGCGGCCGGTGCAGGTGGGTCGGGATAGGTGGTGGCAGAGGCTTTCGCAGCTCACAGGGATGCAGCTAGGGCAGGCAGAGAGGCAGCCCATTATCGGGCATGGTAGCATCAGCTAGTTCTTGAGGGACAGAGACAGGTATACTCAGAGAGGTCTTAATCACAGACCACAGGTTGGGCATCAGCTTCTCAAAGATGAGTGAGGATGCTACCACGGGCACCACTAGGAGGGGGGTCATAGCCGCCAACATGATTCCTTCAGAGGATTTTTGTGACACAATTTTGTATTTTGAGATGTACATGTATATCAGCACCTAGGTGCACGACTATGTATTTATTGTTGACAGACACTGTACTCATGATTTGATATATATATATATATGATGATCGATTGATGATTCTTATGACTCTATGATGTATGATTCTCATGCTTTGACTTATGTGACACTCTGATGCATATGCTTATATGAGTACTGACATTGGTGTTTGTAGGATGTGATGTTTTATGATTATGTATATATAGTATGAGATGTTTAGATGTATGCACCTAGATGTATACTTATGTATATTTTAGTATTTGTGACATAATGCAATGGATGTTCTTAATATGTTTATGAATATGTTTATGATGCAATGTACCTAGATGTATGCTTATGCATTTAATGTATATTGTGCAATGGATGTATTTATGATTTTTTTTTTATGATGCAATGTATGTAAACGCAATTATCCTAATGAAAATGCAAGGATGATATGAAAATGTAGGTATGGAGCTGATGCGACGGATGCAATGGGACTCATGTTTTTGGTGTGGGTCACAATCAACTGATGAACTAGCCAGGAAGACTACAAAGGACCAGGCATGGACGGTTAGCATGACGGTGGCTCAGAGCGTTATCACGATGGTGAGAGGACTGGATACGTCACAAATATACAAGGACCAAACCAAACGATAATTACAAGCGATTATGTGCAAAGGTGACTGTCGAGACTTGATTGGATCTAGTTGTTTAATGCGTGCGATAGTGTTGGAACACCCAGGGAATACAGGAAATGCTGAGGTTCGTGGAGATGTGATGATGGCGATGGAGGGGAATGAGATTTTGATAGATAATGGGACGGTCCATTACGTGTGATGCCTGTTTCTAGGTTTTCATCACCCGTACTTGTCCAAGGTGCCTGATTGCCAAGTTTTCACCATTGGATGAAATTTTTCTCTTTTCTCTTCTCTTTTATTTTATTATTTTTATTTTTTATGTTGTCCAAGAGCCTGTTTGTCATTTTTTCGCCATGACAACCATTTTTCAGCTTCATTTTTCTGCTTTTTTGAGATTTTTTCAAGACTTTTTATACTTTTTATGGATTTTTTTTCTAGATAACTGGAATGAATAACCAACTGTTAGGAATAGAAGCGCCTGAGATGAATGATGTTGATAGAATCATTCAAGGGTTCTCCTTTAGGGGTGGAGAGTTGATATGCCCCAGAACCGAAGCATGCAGTGACAACATAGGGACCTTGCCATGTGACTTCGAACTTACCTTTCTTTTCTCGATCAATACCAACTTTCTGATTTTCGTTTAGCACAAGGTCCCCTACCTGAAATTGGTGTGGGTGGACTTTCTTGTTATAGTTTCACTTGAGTCTATTTTTATAGACAATCAAGTGATCATAGGCTTTCTGGTTCTTTTCATCTAGTAGATCAAGCTGTGTGAGTCGTGCTACTCGGTAATCTTCATCATCAACTAGGCCTCTCAGTGATACTCGGAGGGATGGTAGTTCGACCTCAATTGGTAAGACAGCTCTAGCACCGTAGACTAGGGAATATGGATTAGTGCCTATGGAGTACGGTAGGAAGTGCGATATTCCCAGAGAGCGGGGTTGATCTGGAGATGTCAGTCACGACCAGTATCATTGACAACTTTCTTGAGTATTTTGAGAAGGGTCTTGTTAGTTGCCTCAGCTTGGCCATTACCTTGAGGGAAATATGGACTAGAGAAACGGTGATGGATATGGAGGTGAGCACATAGATCACTGATGTGTTGATTTTCAAATGGTGTTTCGTGAGCTGTGAAGATAGTGGAGGGTATGCTGAAGTGGCAGACAATGTGATAGAGGATGAATTTGGATATCTGGACACTTGTAGTGAGGGTGAGTAGAATTGCTTTGACCCACTTTGTAAAGTACTCCATTGATGTGATTATGTATTTGTGGCCTTCAGAAGAAAGGGGAGTAATCTTACCAGTGAAGTCAAAACCCCAACAAGAGAAGGGCCAAGGAGGCGCAATAGGTCTGAGGTCTTGTGTAGGAGCATGGATCAGATTAGCATGTTGTTGGCAAGGTAGACACTTCTTGACGAACTCACAAGCATAATGTTCCATTGTAGTCCAATAGTATCCTATACGTAAAATTTGCTTGGCTAGGACCATGCCACTCGTGTGGGCACCACAGATTCTAGCATGTACCTCTTGTAGAGCCTGGGCAGCTTTGTTTTCATCTAAACATCTAGAGAGCACATTGTGATATCCTCGAAGATAAAGGGTGTTGGCTACGAGGGTGTAGCGGGAAGATCTGCAAATAAAGTTTTGGCGTTGGGTTGGGGTGAGATGAGGGGATATGATACCATTTTGTAGATAAGCCTGGATATTGTGGTACCACGAGGACTGGGGACCAACCAAGACACATATGCGATTTGATTCATCATTCTCGTAAGTGGGAGCATGAAGTTGCTCAACTAAGAATTTGTATTGTGTAGACTCATGAGGAAACTCTAAAAGGGAGCCAATTGTGGCCATTGCATCAGCAACCTTGTTTTGCAAGTGTGGTACTTGTATTATCTATAAGTGGAGGAAATGCTCTTTCATCTTGTAAACCATCTTCTTATATGGTATCAATTTATTGTATTTGGTTTGATACTCATCTAGGACTTGTTTGATGATGAGTTGGGAATCACCAAAGACATGTATATATGTGATGTTCCATTCTATAGCCATGCGAAGCCTTGCGATTAGTGCCTCATATTCTGCAATGTTGTTCGTGCAGGGAAATCCCAATTTGAATGACATAGGGATGTAGTCATCTTGAGGTGTGACAAAAATTATTCCTGCCCCTGCACCATGAGCTGTGTAGGAACCATCTAAGTAGAGTTTCCAAGTGGGTTGCTCTTCTATCATGCAGAAATGCTCATCTGGAAATTCTATGACCAAAGGATATGCGTCCACCAATGGTGCTTCTGCTAGCTGATCGACGATGACTTTCCCTTTAATGGATTTTCTGTCTACATATTGAATATCAAACTCGCTTAACAACATAACCCATTTTTTCATTCGTCCTGTGAGAGTAGTCTTGGAGAGTAGGTACTTGAGAGTGTCGACTTTTGAAATGAGCTTGGTTGTATGACTAATCATATAGTGGAGAAGTTTTTAAGTGACGAAGACAACTGCCAAACATGCTTTTTCCATAGGGGAATAATTGAGCTCATAACCCACTAAGGTCTGACAAATGTAATAAATAGCTCTTTCTTTACCTTCATCATTCAACTGAGCAAGGAGTGCCCCCAATGTTGTTGTAGTAGCATAAATATACAAGATGAGTAGTCGGCTAGGTACAAGTGGTACCAAGATAGTTGGATTAGCCAAGTATTCTTTGATCTTGTCAAAACTCTTCTGACACTGAGAATCCCATTTGAAAGTGTTATCTTTTCGCAAGAGATGAGTGAATGGTTGGAACTTGTCTGCTAACTAAGAGATAAAATGATGCACAAATTGTAGCTTTCCTTGGAGGTTGCACAGTTTTCAGAGTGTTTTTGGTGGAGGCATTTCTATGATAGCTTGCACCTTCTTTAGATCTATTTCAATACCTCTTATAGATATGATGAACCCAAGGAGTTTTCCTGATGTGACCCCGAAGACACACTTCTTAGGGTTGAGCATTAGGCAGTAGTGTCCAATCCTGTCAAAGACGCATTCCAAAACATCTAGGTAATCTTCCCTTTTTACTGATTTTGCCAAGATATCATCTACATAGTCTTCAAGAATCTTGTGAATCATGTCATGAAAAATGACATTCATGGCCCTCTGATAGGTTTCCCTAGTGTTCTTCAAGCCAAATGGCATCATATTATAGTAGAAGGTGCCTCAGGGGGTTGTGAATGTTGTCTTGTGTTGATCTTCTTCTGCAATACGGATCTGATTATATCCGGAAAAGTCGTACATGAGTGACAACATCTCATGTCCAATTGTGAGATCTACTATCATGTCTATGTTTGGCAGCAGGAAATCATCCTTGGGACATGCCTTATTGAGATCTCGGAAGTCTGTACATATCCTGATTGATTTATTTGTTTTAGACACTGGCACCATGTTAGAAATCCAGTCAGAGTAGTCAATGGCGCTGATGATCTTGGCTTGGAGTAACTTCTCTAGCTCTGCTTTGACAAGTAGTGCCACTTTAGGGTTCATCTTTCTGAGCTTTTGTTTGACAGGTTTGATGTTTGGGTCGACTGCTAGATGGTGAACCACCAAGTTGAGGTCTAATCCCGGCATGTGGGAGTAAGACCATGCAAACTTATTTATGGATTCCTTCAAGAGAGTGACAAGATCTCGTTCTTCTGCTTTAGTCAGAGATGTTACTATGTATGTGATGGTGGGATTCTCTTTGGTGCCCAGGTTGATAGGTTTTGTTTCTTTGATGAGAATTGATGACTGTTCAGGCCTGTAATCATGGATTAGAGGAAGAGGAGAATCTTCATCCTCTGGAACCTCAGGAGGTTTTTTCCAGCGGATACGCCCTTTATTTTTATTTTTTTGTGATCAGATAGCGCCCCAAAGGGGTTTTCGCTAGGGGATTGATTTTTCTCCTTTTTATCTTTTTTTTTCTACTTCATTTTTGCGGCTAAAGTTCTCCTCTTCCCCAAAGTATGCCTTTGTATCCATCTTGTAGACATGTGTTGAATTTTGTCCCCAGTCATTGATTTGTTCAATTGCTGCCATAAATCTTAGGAGTGTTTCTTCGCTTTGGAACTTGTCAACATGTACGACACTTGGTTGGTCCCAATCTATGAGTTTTGGATGGCGGAGGGGAAGGTCAATGAAGAGAATGGAAAGCTGGCGTAGGACAGAATTTCCCAAGAAGGTTTCATCGTCAAAGACATCATCATAAGCTCTCACAAATTTCTCTTCTGGGACATCTTCGATGTCATCAATTTTACCCAGGGAAGGATAAGAGGCATAGATGATCTTGTTGGTGCCCCCATTCGTGTCAGAATCCATGCCAAGGCCTAGATGCCTTTCTCGCCAGGTAGGTACAATAGGATCCTTCATTCCTTTCTCTTCATAACCAAGGCCACCTCCTTGGTAGTTCCATTTTTCTGTCACCAACTTGTGAGTTGAAGGGTACTTACCTTTGAAGCAATTGAGGTGACTTGTGTCCTTGGGTGGTGGATCCTTATAGAGCCATTGTTTGATGTTTGGTTTCATTTCCTGGCTATTCAAAATACCATTTGAGATAAAAAGTGGTAGGAACCAATTGTAGCGGTTTGGTGGTTTTCAGTTCTGACTTGCTTGGATTAGGTTGGAGACCTTGAGAATGTGGATCAACTGGCAGTGCTCCAACTGCGAAGGCATCAGATAAGTTGTACTTGCCACAACCTTTGTTGTTGATCTTGACTGTGGAAAGGGTGGAAGAGAGGATTGTTTATGGGTCTAAATGGGTTCGAGATGAACTGGCGATAGAGGTGCCAATGTCGATCCTGGGATAGTGATTGGAATGTAGGAAGGAGGTTTCCAATGCATTTCAGTATCCAAAGGGCTTGGGATCTGCGCAGATGGCGATCTCAGTGCTATTATATGGGAATTTGATGCACTAATGGTAGGTGGAGGGGATGGCTTGCATAGAATAAATCCATGGGCGTCCAAGGAGGATGTTGAAGGGAAGGTCAAGATCAACAACATGACATATTGTAATCTGGATAACAGGGCCCACTTTGATGGGTAATGAAATGGTGCCTTCAGAAGTGTGTTCTAGATTGTCATATGCTTTGATTATTATGACATCATTTATTATATCAGCTTCAGTGCAACCCAACTATTTTATGAATTTCAGAGTACACAGATTTAGGGCCGAACCATTATCTATCATGACCCATTTGATAGCAAAATCTTTAACCACGAAAGTGATATGGAGTGGAAGATTATGATCGGGTTCTTCTAAGGGTACGTCTGTTGGTTTAAAGGAGACCCCACAAGATGCAGACAAGTGGCCAACAAGGTTCTGGAATTTAGTGAGGTTGATGTCGCTGGGAACACTGGATTCTTGTAGGGCTTTATTGAGGATCTCTTGATAGGTGGGTGAGGTGCGGAGGAGATCCAAGATGGAAATTTGGGTAGGAGTATTCCCTAGGTGTTCCAAAAGGTTGTATTGGGTACCAGCAGATGGAGTGGTACTTGCACTGACAACTATTATTCTGCCTCGACGAGTGGTGACTGCGCATTGGTTATCGATGCCCTTGACATGGATGACATTGATGGAAGACTGGACTTGGGATATGTAGACGATGAGATTATCGTAGTTGATATATGCATTTGTATAATCTTTTCTGTCAGAATTTTCTCCTTGCTTACCCTTCCCTTGGTCAGAGGATTGAGTGGGATTTTCTAGACCTTTGCCTGAGGTGTGTTCAGGGAAAGCATTTTGATAGATTTTAAGGCCCACGTTTGGCGATGGTTGGGCAGGAGAGTCGACTTCAATCTCTTTGTGGCCAATGAGATCTTGGGTGTAATGTTTTAGCTTCATGCATTTGAGGACGGTGTGTCCCTTAACACGATGGTAATCATAGTACTCGTTGTCTTTTACCAGACAGGCTTAGGTGTTGATTCATCAAATGGTTGTGTTTTTGGGTACACGACTTGATTGGCTTGGACCATTTTGCGGCAGATGACATCTATGGGTTCACCCAAGGGGGTAAACATGTGTTGTGGCACATTTTGATCATGAGGCCTTTGTTGTCCATGTGGGACTGATATAGCATTTGTTTGGTTCACGGGACCTTGATAGTTGGGTTGATATGACGTCCTTGGAGGGGGATAGATAGTCGCGCCTTGAGGGTGTATGTTTTGCTAGTATGTTGGTTGGGGATACGCAAGAGTGGGTTTTTGATACATGGGAGGAGGTTGAGGGTATACTAGCGGTGCTTTTTTATAAGTTTGGGTAGGTGCATTGGGACCGACTACCACAACCTGAACGTGTTTGGTGTCAGTGGCTCCGTCAGTTACTGTATTCTTGTTCTTGTTCCAGTATCATGATCGATCATTATTATGTTTGTCAAGATGGGATTCTTTGTAGTGCTTGATGGCACCATCTTCTATGAGACCTCGCTCGAGATCCATGCCTTTGATTCTGATGTCTTGATAATTTTGTATGCAATTCATGCACATATGATAGGAAAGCTTAGGATGAAGGTTGTTAGAGAAGATTTTGATAAGATGTTGCTCAGGGGGTTGATAGGAAAACCTTGTAGTAATCCCTTGCCAGCGCTGAAGGTAATTGGCCAGGCTCTCTCCTCTCTTTTGTTTGGAATTGCATAGATCAAGGAGTGAGAGTTCATTTTTGACATTATGTGTGTATTGGGCCACAAACTTTTCAGATAGTTCAGTGAAAGTAGAGACTGTGTTGTAGGGGATTTTGTAGAACCACTCGAGAGAAGTTCCTCCTAAGCTCTTGGAAAATAGTCTCATAAGGAATTTATCACTATAGGCCACTTCTTGGCATGCCATGTATAATTCTTTCATGTGGCTCATAAGATCTCCCTTCCCTCGATATTTGTCAAACTTGGGTGTCTCAAAGTGCTTAGGGAAGGGTATGGCAGTGATAAATCGATCAAACATGTAAGGACACACCTCTTCAAACTTGAATGTTTTAGCCTCGGTACCTACTTTTAGCTCTTCGAGAGTGTTCTTCATTTCCTCCCATTCATGGTTGATTTGTGGGGGAGGATTATTGACCCTGATTGCATTGGTTCCCTGAATCTGATATGGATCAAATGGCGAATATGGGGGATTCTATGGGGGATATTGTGGTGTTTGATATGACGGCTGTTGGTCAGTGTATATGGGCTGTTGTAGTGGGAGCTGCGGCTGAGGGGAATATTATAGTGGAGGAGGTGGCGGTGCTTGATAGGATTGTTGTAACTGTTGGAAGTATGATTGTATTTGCTAAGGCGTTGGATAAGTGGGATGAGCCTGTTGCACCCCTGCTAGGGTGGAGGATAGGTTTTCTGTGGCAGAATGCCCCCAGTGGCTGTAGCGAGGTAATTGGTGTTACTGGGAACACTAAATTGTTGTGGAGGTGGAATGGTTTGTGATGCATCAGAAGATGGCATGGCTAGGTAGTTGGCGGAATGAGTTTGTTGTTGTTGCAAGGGTTGGATGAAAGGATTAGCAAACTGTTGCAGTGGTTGTGCCATGAAAGGATTTGCCCCTTGCATTTGTGGTTGTGACTGCTGTGTAGTTTGAATGATGGGCTACGCAGTTGTGAAGGGGTTGATTTGTTCTTGGGATGTGAATGGGTTGGTAATTTGTTGTTGTGGTTGTTGTTGTTGGGATGGTTGCTAGATAGACTGTTGTTGTTGTTGGATTGGTTGTTGTTGCTGAATTGGTTCCTGTTGTTGGATTGGTTGTTGTTGTTATTGGATTGGTTGGATGGGAATTTGGGGTACGGTGAAGGGATTTGTAGATGGTTGATGCATGAGAGGATTTGGATTGGTTTGCATTTACGACAAAATTGTTGGCATACATTGCGATTGCGTTGCTAGTGGAGCAGGGAAGGTGGACCCTTGCGGAAACAAGGGTTGGTTATAGGCGTTGGTAGGTGGCATGCCTATGGTGAAGTGTGTTTGCTACTGTGGGTATGTGGTGGAAGAGAAAGGCGGAACAAGCATGGAGATTTGGGTGCTTTGATGTTGTGAACTGGTTGCTGTATTGAGAATGGGTTGAGTAGGGATGGGTGGAATGGTGATTTGTTGGGTGTTGACAGGTGGTGGTGGTGGGAATTGTGCTCCAAATGTTGGGAACACTTGTGAAAGCGGAGCGGCTGTGGATTGTGGAGGTACAAGTGCTTGCATAGCGATAGGAGGTATTTCTTGTGTTGCTAATGTTGGATCAAGAGGTGGGGCTCACGAGATAGAGGAAGGTGTCATGTGCGTGATGGAGGGTGGGATGGAAGGTTGGGCTACTTGTGCAATAAGGGTTCCCACCTGTAGAGCTCGCTGAAGTGGATCAAAAACTTTGTTTCTAGTGGGATGATGACGTTCCCCGGGAAGTGCCATAGGTCATGTGACAAGTGTGGGTATAATTCAAGGCGGGAGTTGAAGTCCTTGTTGTTGAATGTCCAAGAGTACCTGACTGTTGTTACATCCACTCGTGGCGTTTACCATGTGGACATGCCCTGGATGATTGATAAATGTCTCTATGGTATTCATGGTGGGAGTCTCATTAGTATCTACCCAGATGTGCTCAATTTGTTCATTGGACTAAGGCGCATAGGTAACCATGGCGTTAGTGTTGTCAATCGCAGGATTAGATGAACTAGTGGCAAGATTAGGGTCCATGTTCTTCCTCTTCTTAGTGGCTCGTGTAATAGGTGGCATGAAATGACTACCTTAAGGGAATGTGAGATGCAAGATGTAACGCAAGGATGTGCCTAGGAAGCTAAGGATGATGGTGTTAGGACTAGGATGCATCTAGGATGATGAATATGCTCCTATGGACTAAGGATGAGTTGATGTATGCAAGGATTAAGGGTTGCTCTCCCTAGTGTAAGATCAAGTGGATGTGATTGTCTTCCTAAGACAAACTTGTGGTCTTTGGCAGACAGGATTTTTATTCAATGTGAACCAACCTTTGGATCAAGGTGATGAGGTTGCAAAGGCAAAGGGGATTATCCTAAACAATGCTTAGTTTAAGGACAATCAAGGATGGGGTTTTTGATTAAGATGTAGGTTCTAAGCAACTCAAAAGGGGATGCAATACCAAGTGAAGGATGTGATTAAGGTTGTTGTGGATGATGATTAGGATGATGCTAGGTTTACTAGGATTAGATTGGATTATGCTGGATTATGCTGGGATGAGTGTGTGATGGGCTTCTAAAGATGACAACCTAAGGGAGGTCCTAGAAATGCAAGCTAAGTGAGCTTAAGAAGAGGAAGAATGTGTGTTTATTGTGGATACCAACTAGTCATATTGTTCAAATCTAAGGAAAGCAGCGTTTAGATGATATTTTCCCATGAAGCGAGCAACCTTGTTGTTGTATATCACTTTGTCGAATTGTTTTCGTTTATGAATTTCTTGCTGATGGAATCAACGATGTGTTGGTATTTGGTAGCCTCTCGGGTTGTATTCTTTTGTTCTTTGTGCACAGGGGGTAACAAAGTTTTCACCTTCTTATGCTTCTTGGAATCGGTCATGTCCTATAGCAAAAAGTTTTGATTTCAGATGAGCAATTGGAGTTCTTAGGACATATCTCATAAAAGGCCAAAGTTTGAAGATGTTGACAAATTTTGAAGCTTACGACAGTCTGAAAAAGGATGTTGTTTTGATGATCTAGCAAAGGCTTGATTTCTTTCTGATTTTCAATAGGTTTGTTCCATGACATGAACCAATTTCAACACAATAAAATCAGAAAATAACATGCATGGGTCTGAAAAAAATCCGACAAGGGACAAAGAAACCTTGAAGGACACATACAAGTGACATATTTCATTCGCTGGGTATTTCATTCATGTTTTGGATTCATCAAGGTTCTTCAAACACTTCAAGCACAAATCTACCTAATGAGTTGGCTTCACATGAAATATTATAGGCCCATTGCTTGACAGTCCTTCAGCTCACACAACAGTGTCACCCCCGAAAGGGCGCCCGTGTTTTTGTCTTTTTTCAGGTATTGTTGTCGTGCTACGAAGATCTCTTTCGCAACACAATACCTTGGGACACATATGATGGGAATCTTGGGGGAAGATTCTTCTCTCCCCTTGCACTATAATAAATCATCGTTCGGAGGTTGTGTGCTAAAAATGTTTCACACTTCTATGAATCATTCCATCCAAGGTTGCTCAAGAATGAGGCCTCAAATTGTATGCTGAAAATGTGTCGCACTTCTATGGGTCATTCCATTCAAGGTTGCTCAAGAATGAGGCCTCAAATATCGACTCATAGCTCCCTAGTCATGGAGTGAAAATGTTTGTGATGGAGACCCTCAGATTGACCTAGTTGTGCCCCTGCAAGTACACCATGAAATGGGAGATTCAAAGAGAAAAAGCAAGGATGCTAGTCTCCATGATCATCCAATATGCAATGAAATGAAAACTATTCTATATGATTGCAATGCATGAAAGAAAATTAATCTAAATGATAACAATACAAGATTATTCTATGAAAGGAAACATGAATTTAATCTAATATGAATATAATTTACATGAATAGCCATGGATGCAAAAAGAAGAAGACAAGAAGAGAGAAGTTGCAATATCTAAGCCAAAGTGTTCAAATTCTCCTCCAAAATTGCTCTCCAAACCTGCAGCATAACAATAGCATAAAATCTTGATTATCAAATGAGAATGAGAGGTTTCCTTTTAAAGAGCAATGTACGGTGGAGATTAAGAGGCAAAAAATCAAAGGCTATGATTAAGAGGCAAAAAGCCCACTACTTAGGAAGACGTGTAGAAAAAGAAACTTTTATTTAATTATTATTTAATTTATTTCCTTTTTCATCAAATAAATTGCTTTAAGTGGGGATTTTTATTTATTTAATTAAAAGAGGGATTTTATTTTAATTAAATAAATTAGAAGAATTTTATTTAATAAAATGGGAGAAATTTAATTTAATTAAATAAGATGAATTTTATTTAATTAAAAGGGAGATTAAATCTTTTAATTAAATAAAAATGATCAAACCTTAGGAAATATTGAAATAATTGAATTCATTACGATTTGATCAAGGAAATTGATTTGAATTGAAAATGTTGCAAAGCATTGATTCAGGAATTTGATAAATTGATGAATGGGGGCCCATAGTCTAGGCGACCATTTTAGGGTGCATACACAAATATCGACTCATAGCTCCCTAGTCATGGAGTGCAAAGGTTTGTGATGGAGGCTCTCAGATTGACCTGGTTGTGCCCTTGAAAGTGGACCATGAAATGAGAGATTCAATGCATGAAAATGACAACTATTCTATATGATTGCAATGCATAAAAGGAAAGTAATCTATATGATAACAATGCATGATTAATCTATAAAAGGAAATATGCAAGCTTAATCTATGGAAGAAAATATGGATATAATCTATTATGAATCTAATCTACATGAATAGCCATGGATGCAAGAAGAAGAAGACAAGAAGATAGAGAAGTTGCAATATCCAAGCTTGAGTGCTCAAATTCTCCTCCAAAATTGCTCTCCAAACCTGCAGCATAACAATACAATAAAAGTGGGATCCTAAATGAGGAGAGGGCTCCTTATAAAGAAAAGTGAACAGTTGAGATTAAGAGGCAAAAAGAAATGAGAAATGGTGGAGATTAAACCTTGGTTGATCCATGTGCTCATTAAAGCAAAAGCCCACCACTTAGAAAGATGTGTAGAAAAAGAAACTTTATTTATTTTTATTTTATTTATTTTATTTTTCAATAAAGAAGGATTTTCTTTTAATTAAATAAGATTATTTTATTTAATTAAAAGGGATATTTTAATTAAATGAGATAATATTATTTAATTAAGAGAGATTTTAATTAAATAAGATAAGATTATTTAATTAAAAAGGAATTTTAATTAAATAAGATTATTTTATTTAATAAAAAAGAATTGTTTTATTTTAATTAAATAAGATAATTGATAAAATGATCAAACCTTAGGAAATATTGAAATAATATAATTAATTACGATTTGATCAAGGAAATTGATTTGAATTGAAAATGTTGCAAAGCATTGATTTAGGAATTTGATAAATTGATAAAATGATAAATGGGGGCCCATAGTTCAGGCGACCATTTTAGGGTGCATACAAAGGTGAATCGGGTAGCTTATATGCTTAGAGTGTCTAGTAAGGTTCTTTGTTCGATTGTATCATCTATGTACACGCAAGCACGATTCAGATGTATAGCCCCATAGAGCGTCTTGACAAAAGTGGTCACGTAAACGTGATTGAGACCGCTAGGCCGCACTTAAGTTAGACGAGAGCCGAGTATAAGCTCAAATGTCAATCGACTCTCGAGGCTTTAACCCCAAGGAGTAAATTTGATTAACGTGACTTAGAGTGGTGTGGCTTACACCTTGTTCTCACGTGGGTTGTTCCCAGGAGATTTTTCCCTCAACCAGCAGGCCCATCTAAAGGATTAAATTGTTAAAGCAAATTGGATTGGCGACAAAAAGGAGTCTGGATTTCTGATTTTTCTACAAGGGGAAAAGAGCATACTCTCCTATCCAGTATCATTTTCTCCACAACCATGCAAGACAAGCTTGTTCATTCCCCATAGATTTATTTGTTTAACACAAAGCAAATGCGTCTAGGTTTTTGATCTTCTCAAAAGGGAAGAGGGCATAATCCCCTAACACTTGCTTCAGATTAGACAAAAAAATCTTCCTAATTATTCTAGATGCCTAAAAAAAGAGTATAGAAAACAGGATCATTTGGTCGATGTTGATTTGAGGCAACCTACAAGACAAAGGTTAGTAGTTTTTGAATTGATTTCTTTGACCAGCAGTGCTACAAGACAACTGGTTAGTAGTTTCAAAACTTTAGCCTTTGACAAGCGTTATCACAAAACCAATCAAAAAATTTTAGAAAAATGATCAATAAAAGTTTGTCAGAGTGCAGACGTCGATTTAAGGCACAGACGTTGGTTCTGTGTTTTAGTTCCAAAAATGACAGAATGCAGGAAATATGCCAGAAAACATAGAAAATCAGAAAACTTTTATACCAAGCAGAGATGCCAATTGTACAATAGAGACGTCGATCGATGATTGTCCTAAACTACCGTTTGCGCAGATGCCGAAACAGGAACCCGCATTTTTGCAGACGCTGTTATATCTACAAGGTTAAAAAACATAGCAAAAATAGAAAACAAAGTTATTTTTCCTTCTTTCTTAGTCTTCAAATTGATCAAATTCAACCATTTTGAGATTATCCAAAACCTTTAAAAACTAGTGTTCTTTAATGATTTATCAAGATCTAGTTCTCTTAATAAAATTTTGACATTATAGCTGCTCGTAAGATTGATCTTTGCTAAAAAGCAGTGGGAAAGACAATAAATCTTGAAAAAAGGAAAAACTATGTTTGGAAGGTCTCAAATAAACAGTGCCAGGCAGAGACACCGATGTAGGTCACAGACGCTGGTTTGCGCAGACGCTGAACGACAGTCCAGAGAGAACCGACGTTTGCGCAGATGCCTCTGTGTAAATCGCAGACACCGATCCGCATGTTTGACAAAATTGGAAGAAGAAGACAAGAAAATTAGAAGGATTTTAGGGATGTGGGTCCCACCGGGCGTGCTAGAATGTGTATAAGGAAATCTTCAATCTGTTGGGAGCAAGATCAAATATGAAAAGTTAGTGGGTTAGCACATATAATCCATAAAATGAACAAAGAAACCAACAAGACCTCATCATAACATCAGATTGAGCTAAAAACAAGTTGATTTGCACCCTATTCTACTTGTTTGATTTTCTCTTTTTGATATATTGTGCATGTGCTCTCTCAAACACAAATGAGATAGATCCCCAATGCAATGCAATTCATGAATGCAAGATTGGAACAATGAAGAGATTTAAGAACTACTATGAGGAACTAGTCTCAAATTCTCCAAAAAGATGATCTTAAACTATGAAATTGATATGAAACATGCAAGATAACAACTATGATTCATTTTAGCCAAAGAAACCTAGCATGTAATATCTATGTGATTCAAGTATGAAACTAAGAGCATAAAAACAAATATGAAATCTAGAGTTATGTTAGCATGATAACAATGCAAATATGAGAGATGAAAATGTAAGAGGAGAAGGCCTCTATTTATAGATTTTTGGGATAGAAGAGGAGGGGTTGAATGAGGTGACATCTATGTGGCATCCACATAAGAGCCACATAAGGGACACATAGGCTTGAAAGGATGGCTAATTTAAAGTCAAATATAGCAATAAATATTGAGTGGCTCAAGAATTCCAAGTGGGGGACAAAGGAGTAAAGAGCCTTAAAGAGGAATGGGTGCCCATTTTGGAGAGAATTCTCACACATGGGTGAGCATTCCA
>MU227961.1:1459011-1469055 GCA_018584345.1 Thuja plicata | reverse complement strand
TCAATCACAGCTAGAAGCAAAAATATTAGGGCTAACTTCCCATCTGTTGAACTTGCGCCGCGGTAATTGAAGTGTTAAATGAAGTTACATTTTCTTTTCTTTTTTTACCTTTATGCACGTGTTGGTCGTAATTTCGACCAACACAGGCATAAAAGAAAAAAAAAGAAAAGTTAACTTTTAAATTGCGACCAAACAAAACAATTTTCAAGTTGGTCGCAAAGTTTGGTCACAATTTAGGGTCAAATGTATTAGTGTAAACATAGTCAAAAGAACTTAACCAGTGTAGAGGAATCCTTGATGAGGATATTGAGAAGATTGTAAAAGAAAGAGGACACCATGAATAGAGGATGTTTTTAGTATCATATGTTGCCATCAATGTCAAAGGGCGAGATTGTTCGAGATTTGATTCTGAGCAGTTGATTGTATTTTTGTCATTGATGACAACATATAATATACATCAGTGATTCTACATGTACTTATCAGAATGATGACATGAAGACTTGTGTGGTTAGATACATGTTGTAGACATGTTTAATATGTTATGTTCATACACGCAGGTCTAGATATGATGTTTCAGTCAAGTTGTGTAATTATGTTATTGGCAGTTACAGTTTTGGAAGAGTATCTGTTCAAAGCTGACGTATGTAACGTGTTTCTTGAGTTGCGCCTATCTTTAGGATATGCGTGTGTATATTCATGATTAGTTATGAGGTGATGATAGTTTTCTAAAGGTGCCAAACGTGTTTCAATAAGATTGCAAAGTTATATTTAATTTGGTGAGGCCGACTTAGTGAAGCGTCGCGTCTATTTAGTTTATACTTGCGCGGTTGTAATTATGCTTGCATGCTTAGTAGAGCCGAAAAGGATGTTATAAAGAGTTTTCTTATAGGTCCCATGATCTCATACTTTGAGGAAGATACTTATAGAAAGTCATTTGTGATATGCTAAGTGTGAATGATACAAAAAGAGATGAAAGATGTATAGAGCAGATTATCAGAGTTGGTTCATTCATCAAAGGTCAATGTGAAGAAGAAGTGAAAGATTGTAATACACTAGAACTGATCAAGACAGAAGGTCTACTCTATAGTTCATCATCAGATATAGCGCATTACTGTTATACAAAAGGTTGTAGCCTTCACCATTAAGCAGTGAGCTTTTGGACAGTGAGTCCACCACCCCTAACAGGGTTATTTGTAAAAGACTCTTAACAGGGTCCGACCCCTAACCAGGTCACTATACTTACCTAACAGGGTTGAAATATCTTCTAATAGCGATTACTATAAACAAGTATAGTTCATTGTGGGTGCTAATTCCCACTGAGGTTTTTACCATTTGGTTTCCCCATAATCAAATTTTGTGTTGTGTACTATGTTATCTGATTAAGCATTTACTTTGTTGTATTCTAAAGTTAAGGAAGTAAAAAGAAATAAAGTTACTGATAACTGATTAACGCCCCCCTCTCACTTATCCTTTGGGACTATTCTAACACTATCTATATCACATTATTTGTAACTCTCTCTCTCTCTCTCTCTCTCTCTCTCTCTCCACCTATCCTAATCAATCAATTTATTTCTATTAGTATGTATCTCTACCTATATCTCCCTATCTCTATCTCTCTCTATAAAAATATCACTTCTTGTGTTGGCTGTATTTCCAATTTTGAAACCTTGCTATAAAGTTGTTGAGTTCCTAGTGATATTCTTGCA
Source organism: Thuja plicata (assembly GCA_018584345.1). Taxonomy (NCBI): domain Eukaryota; kingdom Viridiplantae; phylum Streptophyta; class Pinopsida; order Cupressales; family Cupressaceae; genus Thuja; species Thuja plicata. The sequence goes on along the minus strand of MU227961.1, from coordinate 1,467,349 downwards.
TAAAGGTCAAAACCTGTCCAAAATGCTATCAAGTTTTCCCTACAAATGTTGATCTATGAGCCATAAATCTAATGAAATGTGAAAAACCCTAGGTCCTAGGTCATTTTTCATTCATATCAAGAGAAAACCCTAGTTCTTCATCATCGGCTTCTAATTTCCAGTTACCTTTTTTCAGAAATCCAAATCACTTAAGTCATCTGTTCTTTTTCATGTTTTAATGTTAGTCATGAAGTCTCTTTAAACGGACTGAGTATTCCCTTTTGTTTTGAGACTCAGCGCAATGCTTTGGTCACGTTATCCTATAAAGAAAATAATATGCTTTGTGAGATTGTGAGATTTAACGCTGACCATTGATTCAAATCCTGATCTTGTGGTTCGTGCAAAGTCTCATTTAAAACCCCAGAGTTAAGATATCCTATGGTGACTTTGAGTTTCTTCAGTCATGCAGTCTCACAAAAAAATCAGACTTAGAGCTTAGTTGAATCTTCATTCAGTCATGAGATCTCAGAAGAAAACAAGGGTTAAGTCAAATGTTATGAGATCTAGCGACTACTGTCTGATTCAAAGTTAATCTTATGGCCATCATTTAGTCACAAGAGAGAATTTTAGATGAGAAAAATTTCAAGAGATTCAGTGACTACCATCATATTAAGGAAAGGTCTAAAGGTTAGCATTTAATCTCATAATAAACCCTGACTTAGATAACTTGTTCAGCGACAACGATATTCAGTTAGTCGTTAAGTCTCCAAACGAACTATGGTTAACAAAGGTTAAGTCAAGGCTCAGTGAAGTGTGCAGCGGAGAAATCTGAACTGTAGATAAGAGAATATCTTATGGATGGTGTTAATTTTCTAATAGAAGTCAAAAAGTCAGAGAAATTTCAGTGACTCAGAGGTAATGATCCATATGTTAACACATGTTTAATTCATCTCAGAGATCTGTGACCTGCGTGAAGTCTCAGAATAAAATTTTGGTTAGTAAACCCAGTTGGAGACTTAGAGATAGCTTTAGTCGCAAAGTCTCGTGACAAACTACAGTTAATGATAAAGCTTAAGATATTTCACATGAACCATTGGATTAAAAGTGATCTAGTGGTAGTCACGAAGTCTTTGATTAGATGCAGTAAGTACAAGATGGATGAGAGATTTCACACAAACCATCAAATTGAAAGATGATCTAACGATGGTCGCATAATCTCTAATGAAACTCATGGTTAGTAAAATCTTTCAGCAACTTTGAATTTATACAGTGGCATAATCTCCAAAGAAACCAGAGGTTAAACAAGAGTTACTCTTAAGCTTTAGTCATGGAATCTCAGAATAAAGAATGAGTTAAGTAATTTGTTCAGTAACTTTGAGATAACCATTGATCAAAGTGTTGATCGTGCAGTGAGTGTTAAATCTCATGACAAAACTAGAGTTAAATCTAACTCTCAGCAACAAGGAGATAAAGTAGTCACATGGTCGCTAAAGAGAACCAGAGTATGAGCAAGGTAAAGGTTAAGAGTTTTTTCCTACGCCATGATGTACAATCACTAGGCAATCAGAACAAGAGGATTGTGACAGCATGTATGAAGTAGCTGAGTTGTAATAATGTGAGCCAATCATATCAAGTATAGAATTTATTTCTCATAAAATAAGGTTTTATGATTACTCTGATTGGCCTTTTTCAAAATGATAACATGTCAACCTCAAGTGCCACGGCTAAGATAAATTGATATCAAATCACGTAGAGTAATGACAGAAGTGACTGAATAGAAAATTCATGATTTTAAATATATTGATGCATTTATTTCTCAGGAATAAATAAGCATTGTTGTTTCTCATTTCAGTTTACCAGAGTTTTAGATTTCAGAGCTAAAGATTGTCTAAGTGATTAGTGCTTTCAAAAGAACAGAATTGTCCGCAGATTGCAAAGAGAAGGAAATAAGATTTTGATCAGTATTGTTCAGCTCACAGTAGACAAGATGAGTTGGGTAGTAAGCATTGCTTCAAGCAGTGGAAAGAGTGGAGACGTTGATGATGATCAAAAGGGGAAAAGGAATTACTCTGATGAGTTTGTGGTTCTCCTACCAGCGACTAATCAAGGAAAAAAGGTAAATGATGAATACCTTGGTGATAACATAGCTTATGTTAGAGATGCTAGGACTTCTGATTGTTCTGGATACCATTTGTTTAATTATTTTCATAAGAATAGTGATGGTCATGTTCCCGTGTCAAACCCTTGGAATTCAGGGTTAGCCAAATTGATAGTTCCAGACATATTTGTAGATGTATATTTATTGCTAGAGTTGGCTAATAGGTATGATACAATCTCTAAAACCATCAAGAAGAGTGATGGTATAGCCCTAGTAACTCTAGATAGGGCATCCTTTATGAAGATTTTAATATTTACAATCCTTGTACTATAGAGATAGACCTGAAGGCCTTAGCAGCTAGGTATACAAGGGAAGCCTATTTTGTGGAAAATTTAATTCAAGGTCATGTGCCAAAAGGTACCATAAATTACATAGCACCCATTCCTAGTAACACTGCACCCTACTTCTATAAGGATCTAGCCTTTTACATAAATATATTTCTTGTGGTCTGTGTAGAGTTCTAGGAGTTGATGGGGGAAGTGAAAGGATATCCTCTGATATTCTGATGATTTGTTTGGACCTGCAAAGTCCACATGTCAGCACAGACTATGACTACATCCAATATGTGATTGATAAAATGCATCAAGGGATTCTAGACATCCAGAAGAAGGAATCCAGCCTTAAATTTTTGCAGTATTCTTTATTGATGCATGTAATTTTGTTTTATAATTTCAATATCATGGATCAACCAAATTTGAGACCTAGGAGATTCTATCAAGGTCAATCCAACCCTATACAACTCTATTTGAGGGTGTGGAATTATACATCTAGGGAGAATGAATTATGTGCTTTCCAGAATTGGATGGTATATACCTTATTAAGCAGTTTGAGAGTCACTATGACAAGATTACCAATCAAGGTATTGCAGATACTTAGGCCTTGTAATTTTTTTGACAAGTGGAATGAAGACCACAACTGGGGAGACTTCTACTACCATAAGGATTTCAACTTGATAAGATTTTATGGTTTCTCCCAACCACCACATATTCTACCATAGCATGTGCCACCAAGAATTTATGTTATGGAATTCATATGGCAACTAATGCTGACTGATAAGGAGCATTTGGCTCCACATAGAAAAGGAGCATTCACACCTCGGCAATTTCAAGTTTACGGTTTCACAATTGGCAAGAGGGCATATGATTCAGTTAACATATGGTTAGGTCACTTCAGGATGAGTGCAGCCCTATATAGGTATATTGATATAGAGGGTTTTATATTCAATGCAAAGAAGCTCTTGACACCAACTATTCCAAATACTAAAGTGCATGAGCAATGTGTAGAAGAGGAGCTAATAAGGAACATCCTAGAGGAGGATGAAATTGTGAGAAGAGCTGATAAGTTCCAAGAATTGATGGATCTGGAACAACAACTTAAGAAGAAAGGGATCCCTTTTGGGGTTACTTCCCTGATGTTATTTATTTACAGAGACTGGATAAGATGATAGATTCTTATGGAACACTATGCAACCATTTGGAGGATCAGATAGAGGATAAGGACAGAGGTCCTAACAAACACTCTTCATCAGAATACAGTGACAATATTTTTTCAATACATAGCCATCCACCAATGGATTAGCCACCTCAAACTGAGGAGAATATAATGGATTTAAATCAAGAGAAAGAGGTTGAGGTGACTGGTGAACCTCCCAAGAAAAAATAAAAAGTGGAAACAAGGGAGCCTTCTGATGTTAAGTAATAGAAGAAGAAAAAAGATAAAATTAGTACCCTAATTATTGATACTAGAGCTTATGATCATCAGCTCAGAAAGTTTATAAAGGAAGGTAAGAAGAAAAGAGAGGATGTTGAAGAGAATGTTTAAATACCTTTGTTATTATGTCAAGATGAGAGAGAGCTACAACAAGAACAATTCTTGAATGATGACAACTTTATAAAAACCAAAGAATTCAAGGACTTCCTCATATGGGAAAAACAACAGCAAGTGGGGTCACAGTTGGAATTTGAAGGAGGAGAAGCAATAACAAATGAAGCCTTGCAGGCTCTACAAGAGTATGATCCTGAATCCGAAAATATGACACCAGATGAAGCAAGATAGTTAGTTAAGTCTAGTGGGATGCTACTGGAAGAGGGATGTGATCTGGCTTCATCTTTCATCATTGACCAAATAAGGAGGCATCTAGATGTCAAATTGTCTTCAGAGACATAGGTGGGACAGATGATTAAAGGATGTGGATACAATGGACAATCCCAAACTTTAGCCATGTGGGCTCTAGCTCCCAAGACTCAAAAGCCATCACTTATCAATGTATAAGAAAAGATGGATGGGGATAAAATCATATGGTCCATCCATAATACAGGTGATTTGTAAATTTCACAAGCTCTTACACATTTTTCTTATCTAAATGAAGCAAAATTTGAACAGATGTCTAAAAGATATCAAAAGCTCTTTGATGAAGCAAGTAATATTGTAAAAGATAGAGAACTAGGCTTAATCAAGATCAATGCATTGGAGAAAGTGGTGGCCGAGATGAATGTGAAGTTACAAGAGATTCCTCAAGTTGTTCCTGCTGAACCAAAGCAAATTGTAGATGCACTTGTACAAACAAAGGATGTAGGGGATATTTGGAAGGAAATGGAGTAGAAGGATAAGAATCAGAATAAGGAGGCTTTGGAAGCCTTAGAAAAAATTTTACAACATAGGATCAATATTTTGAAAGACAAATTTGATTTAGTACATGGTGGTTACAACAAGTTGTCTGGTTTGAAACTAGAGGTAACTAATTTTGTTTCAACTTTGAACCCCTATTTTGGAACTTGGTCAGTAAGGACTAATTTGTTTGAAAGGTTAGCAGCACTACAACCACTTAGGGTAGACCTCCCAGAGATTGTGACACAAGTTGGTGAGGGGATTGAGAAAATTGGGGTAACCTTGTCTTTCTTCAAGGGCAAGGCAAATCATATTGAAGCTAGGGTCAACATGTTTGGCCTAGATTACAATAAGTTTGTTCCTCCAATAAAGGGAGATAATGATGAGATTAAGGTAGTAGAAGTATGGAGAAATGGATTTGATGCATTACTGCCTAATAAAGAGGCATTTATATCTGACAATGGTGAATTAGATATGGAGATGTTCAATAAAACTTTGGATGGGGCATTTAATGCCGAAATAGACTTTAATAAGTTTCTTACAAATGTCAAAAGCATAATAAATGTCAGATGGGAAAGGCAGAAAGAAAAATTAGAAAGCATTCAAAGATTTAATTGTCCTACAGAGGCAGAGGTTGCTAAATGGGATGTTCTCACCAAGCCCAAGAAAAAAAAACCTGCAACAGTTGACTTGGACATACTGGACAAGGAGTAAAGAGACACCTAGCACCTAATCTTTGAGCACAGGGAGGTTAGTCATCAGAAAAACTAGTGTAAGTTAGCCTGTAATGGTGGTCACTAGATCTCACAATAACTATTTGAGGCTTTCCAGAATATCTTCAGACAAAGGTTCCAGCTATCAAAGATTTGAAGATCAAATCTGATTGTATTCCTATTATGTCTTTCCACCGCTTAAGGTCTTATTTTATTTTGTCTTCTAGTATATTTTAGGGTTAGGTCCTAGCCATCCAAAGCTTGATGCATCCTCAGTCTTTAAGGATTCCAAGATGGCTAAGACTTTATATATAGCAAGATGTATCATTTTTGTAAAGGTGGTGAAATATACAATTGCAAGGCAGACTTCTCAATTTTGTCTGAACTTTTTGCTTTTTGTCTATTGAATGTATTTGAAGAATTAATATATTAATAAAATACATTGCATTTTTTGTTCAATATCTTGTGTTGTCTCTTTATATTTTTGTTTAAGCTCTTGTATGTTTAATTTGCAAGGCATTTTAGATATACCAGTTACAAGGTGGTTGTGCAATTACTTGTGAGTTCTTTCAATAAAGGAGTAATTCTTACAGGTGATTCCAGAGAGTTAAACATTCATGTAAGGATCTGATAATAGGGGTGGGGGAGTGAAAAGGTAGATTGTAAGACATTTTATCTAAGTTGCATGTATTTTCATTAATCTGTTTACTGTGGATTTATATTTGATATTGACTCTTTTCCCAAGATTTAGGCACTAGTTAGGGTTTGGCAAGAAATTAATCATCATCCACTATTAAAGCATTCAATCATTCACTTTTTAGTTACAAATAATATATATGTTTAAGCAATTGGATTAGAGAATACAATTTAGTTTTTTTATTCCTTAAAGAAAGAATCACTAGGTTAGCCCTCCTAAGTTCAAAGAACTCCAAAAGGAAGAAGGATGAGAATCCTTATCTCAATGATGTTTGTTATTGTTAAGATCATAATTTGTCATGCAAAGCTCTGTATTAAGTTAATTACTATCATATGTAAGGTGTTTTATCAATTGATACAGTAAAATACAACTAGCCAATCAATGAAATCCATAATCCACTAATACAGATACTAAAAATTAGTAATCATTTGAAGGTACACCTGCCTAAGCTTGTGGATCTCAAATTAGAAGGAGGAATTAGTCCTCATCATTTAGGCTTTATCTTGCATGAGTTATAAATTAGAAGTATAATATTTAATCATTCATACTGTATTAGGAACTGTTGACGAGGTTTTGCTGACCGGGTCCACCAACAATCATAAGTTGTCACCGGGTTCTGGGGAAATCGGCCAACTTCGCCTGCAAAGGTTGTTCGGGGGAAATAAATCCTCCGGGCCTTCAAGCACCTGGGTGTTAGGTCACGATGGTGCGGGGCTCAGTTGGGAGAGGTGACTATTTTCGAGGGGGATAGCTGGTTACTTCAACTCATTCTTCCGGAGATTCAGTACAGTAAGGGTTTCCCAGAGCATTCTACACTTAGAAAATAAAACGAAAAAGATCCTGCAGGGTTAGAAACATTTATCTAACTACAGTCATGCTAAAATGTCTGAAACATCAACAATACTCTGAAAGACTACACTAAATACCGAAGAAATACACAACCATCAGTTAGCATTTTATCAGTAGCAGAAATAAAGAGGTCGTTAATCTACTTTGACATATCAGAGTGAAGGACATACAGAACATTAAAATATGAAATACCATTAACTTAGAAGTAGGGATGCTAACAACATCATTTCCAAGAATCCTTCCTTCTTCATTAATATTTAGTCCAGCAGGCACTAGTGCGTGATACAATGGTTGCTTCAGGGGAGCATCTAACTATCAAGAACATAACAATGGAGCATTGAGCTCTGCAACTTAAACTTAGGAATTACTTTTGCTATTTCTTATGGACAACAAAATCATCAACTTTGCTGACCCTTGGAAATGGGCCGATCTGCCTATTTATACAACTCTCTAACCCTAACCCTATTTCACTATGCTTCAATAAAATACAATATCTGGGGGTCGGTACTACCTGCGCCACCCTACAAAAGACCTGGAGACGGAATAGGTCTGCCATGTCAGAAGAAGAAGACAAGAATATACATTGGAAGAATCGGTCTCGAGAAGAGAGCCAGAGAAGAGAAAGTAGAAAGTAGGTCCCCCAGGGACCGAGGCTACATGCTTCATAAATGGGAAATGCAGCGCCCTGTCTCCAATGTGCCAGGTGTACCCTTGAACGACGCCTTGAGAAGACCACCCTGTCAGACACCAACTGCCAATCCAATGCCCCTTGATGTGGCCAACTACCCTCTGACAGTCTTTATTAACTGCCTCTGAAAGTGACCGGTCAGCCTTGGGGACCGGGACACAGATCATCTTTAAAGAATACAAAATTTTGGATCCGGGACTCCGGGATCCGGGAACTTACGTCCCCAAAATAATAAAGAATACTTAATGCTCAAATTTCCCCGATTCCCGGAGAACACTCAAGGCTGCTTATTATCGTTGAAGGCCTGAAGGAGGCGGGAAATGCCATCTTCATCAATCTTTTTTAGGCTGGCCCTTCTGTGCCTGGCCACTTCAACTAGTTCCCCCAGGTCCAGAACATTATTTCTGAACTCATCTACCATCCTCGTGACGTCATGGCCTTTAAGTACCATTTTAGTTAGTTTTTCCATTTGGGTCCCATCTATCCCCTCCGGGGATTGATACCAAGATGCCATCATTTTATCAAAATTCTCCAAAACTGACTCCTCGGGGGTATAAGTATCTGTACTAAGGGGATCAACCCCGGAAGCTTTTATTACAAATGACTTATATAAATTGGAAGAATACTTCACTGTGTTTACCTTTTCC
>MU227961.1:1441741-1458938 GCA_018584345.1 Thuja plicata | reverse complement strand
CCCTTACGAAATCAAATGATTCCTCACCCAGAATTCTGGATTCAGAAATTATATCTTCCCCCAGGGTGAGGAGCTCTTCGAGCTCTGCCTTCCACGCCTGGTAATTCTCGGCGTCACTCTCCCATTGCTCAATCAGCGCTTCTACCTGGTGAATAACCTGCTAGGCCATATATAGATCTGGGAGTGTGGACGCCAGGAAACATCGGGTGTTTCCTATCTGCAGAGTGACCCATTCATCTACTGCTTGGGCCTTCTTTTTCATTACCCGTAGGGAGTCTATGTCGCTCTGCGGTAATTCTTCTGATGTGGAGGTCTGCGGAGGGGCGGCGCTGATGGGTCTGGCCAGCTCAGTAAGCAACCCTACAAGGTTTTCACTCTTTTCCCTTTCCGCTTTAAGCCTCTGGGCCTCCTTTTCATATCGGGCTTCAACTGCCCTTGCTACCTCCTTAAGCAAGTCTACTTCGCCTTGCTTTCCTCTTTTGCCCAGGGATACCTCTGTAACATTGTAGTCTGTGGGGTCTGCGGTTGCTTCATCGGCGCCCGGGGGAGGTGTTGCCACAACAGAAATGGTTTCTCCGACTGGCCCAGTTTGAAGAGTATGAACAGTCGGGGCCTTCTTTGCTTTTGGTGGGGCCTGAGCTAGGGCCATCATTTCGGCCAGGGAGAGAGGGATCACCGGAGCGGACTGGGCTTTTCTTTTCCTATTTTCCACCAGCCATGGAGGTGGAAGAGGTGGCCTCCCTGCCAGAGTTTGTTCTCTAGATTCTTTCCCGGTGTCTGGTGGCGACTGCTCCTTTTCAACATATACCTCATCTATTCCTCTCCCTGTCAGAACCTCTTCTGCAGCAACGTTCTTTTCAATTTCTATCTCCTCAGCCTAGTCTTGGATGTCAATCGATGGGTCTGGACCCTAGTCGGCTTCCTCGAGAATTTCCTCTTCATGCTTCTCTTCTTCTTCTTCCTCATCTGTTGGCAGTAGGGGAGGTATCGGGCTGAGATTCAGAGTTTGGGCCGCTGTGATTACCTACCTGAAGGTTGCTCCCGGGAGTGGCCCTTGGAACATGGCGGCTGGGGTTATGGTTGGTCCCAAAGGTCCAGGTCTGGGTTCCCCAGCAGATGCCATTTGTTCACTTGGTGGTTGTTGGTCCACTCCCAAACCTTGCACTGCTTGAGCTCCGAAAACAATCTCCGGTTCTGGCCTCTTTTCTTCTGTCTGCTGCTCTTCTTGTTCTGCAACATTTTGTTCCAGGTCTTCTGGATCCACAGCCTCTTTCTCTTCTTCTGGGACTTCCGTCTCCACTTGTGTATTGTCCCCTTGCAGATTTATGAACTCATCGGCTGCAAATAAGTCAAACTCCTCTTCCGAAGGGGGATTGGCTGGGACCCCTGCCTGTTCTTCTTCTTTTTCTGGTTCCGGGGAACTAGAAGAAAGGATCTCCACTTCTTTGGGGAGGGATGCCTTTGGCACTGGTTCTGCCTTAGGCTGTTGGATTTGCTTTCTCTTCCTCTGGGTAATTAAAGGCAGCCCCGCATCGGTAATTACCACCGCTTTCATGGGATCCACCCCAGTTGCCTTTACCATTAAGGTTGCTAGCGACGGGGAGGAAGGGGGACGAATCGGTCTGGTCATGAGTGGCGGCGTGGCCAGCCTCGTTATTAACTGCTCCCTCATTTGCTGGGAGGCTACCACAGATTGTTTAATCTATTCTTGTATGGGGACTTTCTACGCAGGGGGGTTGTATCTATCCCCTTTCCTTTTTCTGTGCCTTGTGCAGAAGTCCCAGCCCCTGGAGTCAATTTTGGTACCGGCTGTGGTGTTAGTTTTGGTACCGATCAGGGAGCTTGGCGCATACTCCTGGGGCACACCCTCTTGAAATAGGCATGACTTCACTCGAATACTTCCCGAGTGAAGTCCTCAATCATGGGCCCCTCCTGGGTGGCCTAATTCATCACCGGCAGTGGCATTTTGTCAATCCCCTTTTCTTTGTACTAGGGATCTGTGGTGGGGGCAGTGTCTGAGAAACCCACCGGGAACCTCCGGAGCTTTAGTTCCTGCATCATTCTGGCCATCATTCTATCATAGTGTCGACTGCGCACATCCATGTCATCCTGGAAATCGGCCCAGAAGTCTTCCATGTGTACGTGGTGGGGCTCCAAAGCCCGGGGCAGTGCCGTTGTAATTCTGCCATGCGGATCAAAATTTCTCCGCGCCAGATAAAATTCCTGCAAGTTATAACATTTTAACTCATTGTCTACCTCCTTCACGGCGGCCAGACTGCAGGTGTAGTTCCCACAGGAGATTGGGAACGAGACGTTGGGGACCTTCTTGTGGGCCAAGAAGGTATGCAGTTCCATCATTTTCTGACAATATTCCAGCAGCACGATCTTGTCCCCACAATGCTTGGGCAACAAGTAGGGTTTCCCAGAGAATCCGGCGACCCTAATGTATGTATGCTTCTGGAATTGGATATAGTAGTGCCCATAACTACTAACCAACTTCATCGCCTCAGTGGATAGGCGGTATCCGGCATCCCGGGTGGGCGTGAGCAGATGGTAGTAAATGAACGAATCATTTACCCGGCAGTAACTGGAGAAGCTGGCCTCCCATTGAATCTATGGAAAATGGTCCCACGGTACTTTTTGTCCCGGGCCAATCCTGAGAATTCCATCTGTAAGAAGGCCATTGGAGTGGGGCCTCTGTTGGGCCAAAGCCCAAAAAACATAGGAAGTCATGTAGAACTTCTTCTTCTTGTTCAACTGCTGGAACTGGGAGTCGACATGATTGGAGATTATTGTCTCCCAGTGAAATAATTCTCCCTTAGTGGAGATGCCCAGGAGGAAATAGTACATCCATTTTGCAAATTCCTAGGCAGAGGGTTGCCCGAAGACCCGGGCTAATGCTATCATCCCCATCTGGATGCTCTCCTTGAATTTAGAGCGGGGGATGTCTATCTTCATTCTCTTTGGGTCCCTCTTCGAGAACTTAAGCCAGTTGGTGTTCATGTACACCTGGGCAGCATCCTCCAGTTGAGTGAATTGTTTCAAGGCTTCAGTCCTTGTAACCACCGTGGCCCTATCAAATTGTGGGATGCCCAGGCCTTCTTGGAAAGTGACTGGGTCGAGGGACACTAGTGGAGTGGGGAATCCCATGGGCTCTGCGGCTGCGAGCATGACAGCCTGGAAAAAAGAGTTTTAGTTGGCCACCAATGCTAAGATAAGCTCCGGGGATTGCACGGAGCATGGGAAGCAAGCTGCCTGGAGGATTCTGGAACCCCTGACGTTGATCGCGAGTTTGTCTCCAGCCTGTCGCTGGATGTGCATTACCTTTACAAGGGCTTGCATTTCTGCCCAAGTTCTGACATTGGTGTCGGTCATAAGTTTTACCTTGGACTCAATATTTGAGCCCACAATCTCATTATCTTGCACAAATTTCATGGTGAGGGGCAGCTTCACCAGGGCCTTCTCTATTTTTGACTTTGCTGCTGCCCTGGTCTCGGTTGTGGTTGGTAATTCTGGACTTCCGGGAGGAGATGATGCAGATGCTTCAGACATGTTTGTAAGATGAAATCTGGACCTACGAGACAAAGCGACCGTCAGAACATATTTATCAAAATAAAACAGTTACTCCGGGGTCCGAAAAATCTTACCACCGTGATGTTTGCCTTTCCTGAAAAGTTAGTTTTATGCAAAGATACCCGAAAAGCAAAACACATCATGAACGTTAAGAATCTTTATTACACGTTCGGGTCTGGGGATTTTATCACACTTGGTAAGGACAATGGATGTGTGGTGGTAAAAAGGCCCGAAGCCCAGAGAAATGACCGTTAACAAGGAAGAATGTGAAGGTAAGTCCACGTGGGCGCCACGTGCATTGGCATTAAATGGATGTGATGGCGATGACGGTGGAGCCAACTGTTTGAATACGCGAAAAGGGAAAGACACTTGGCTAGAAATAATTGCGCGCATGGGAAATAAATGAGGCTCTGACAGCCTTGATGGAGGAGAGAGAAAACTACCTGTTTGAGACCGGCCGAGAGCCGAGTTTCAAACAGGTGGTTTTCTACCTCGAAGCAAGCTTGGAGGTGAAAAACCAGAAGCAAGGGCGACTCAACCAGCTTGTCGAGCCACCTGAAAGGATACACATAGAGCCAAAGGATATATACATGGAAAGGAGGACATATACAAGGGTTATCTATAGATATGCACATATATACATGAATATACACACGGGATGACTCCCGCGGGAAAACCAAACAAGGAAGAAACAAATATATACAACCATTTACACTATCTACGTAATTTATAGACTTTACAGAAAAACAACCTCTGCATAGAAGCCGGACAACCCTCTGGCAAAGCCGATCCCCCAACGGGCGGCAAGACCCAAAATCAAAAGAACAAACACGACAGAGAAACAAAGCAAAATGAAAACAAAACCAGGCAAACCCAAGGAAAAACCAGAAAATGGAAGCAAAACAGAGAGGAGAAAAGGTGAAACACCAACCTGAAAATGCAGAAGGCGGAGGAAAGGAGGGATTACCGAGAGAACTCTGCAACAACTCGAGTCGTTAGGCTGCCAAGATCACCACCATGAAGCACTTGCGTATGTCTAAGAACAACAGAAGGTGTTAAGCTTTGATTATCACAAATTCTCTGTAAATGCTCTGCTAATCACTTTGAAAATGCTCTATTTCACTCTAAGTGCTTGAAGGCTTTAATCGCGGTAAGTGTGAAAATGACAGGTAAGTCTATTTATATCCGCGGTAAAAAGTAATCCTCCTCCCTCCGGAGATCTCGAGTTAGGCGAAACCTCCAGACTCCAGGCCTAGGGATTTCTTGCGATGATATTCTTAAGAACATCATAGCAAAGAATCCCGGAGTCTGGAATTCGGCTTCCCAACAAAGGACAACCTCCGGGACCGGGATCCCGAAGGAGAAAACCAAACCAAGAAAACAACACACACCGGGGAAGAAAATCCCGGAGAAAGAAAGTGAAAGGAAAAAGACAAGGCAAAGCCTCAGCAAAAAGAAAAACAAAAGAAAAAAAAAAAAAAAAAAAGGGGGGACCCAACATTTTGCACACAAAATGTAGGGACGGGGATGCAGGGCATAACAGAAACTTGCAAGAAAAAGACCTAACAAATTGTTGACTCTAATGGGGAATCAAAAGGTTTTATTGAACTATTCAGAATCTCTGGTATTTTAAAAAGTTAAATCACTTTATAGTTGAGTTTTCCTATCTAAGTCACTCTTATATTATTCATATTTGGTTGTGTTGTATTTTCCCAACTTGCTTTGGGTGGCGACTCAAAGGAAATCTTTGTAATCAGTGCTAAGTAATATTCAATATTCATACACATCCTTTTCAATATGAATACAAGATCAAGAGTGAGAGATCATCCTAAATTTGAGTTGGAAGTGGAATTCCAACTACTTCTAGGACTAAAATGTCTTGGAGAGAAAAGAAGAACCAAGCTAATATAGATAACTCATCTCCAAGAAAAGAAGACAAAAACACTAGAAGAGACTCAATCCAATCTAGTCATGAGGGGAACACCTCAGAATATGAAGAATCCGCTAACCTAGGATTGGAAACATATGAAAATAGAAGTACTTATAGTGAAAGAGAAGGGACTGATACTATCAATTCGAATTTTGAAATACCCTCTGATGAACTTGCTGAAGAAGAAAGAATCTTAATGAGGCACTTGGCCATTATTCTGCAAAAGAAGAGAGAAAGATTTTAAAAAAAGGAAAAATAAGATCAAAGAAATGTTGATAAATTTAGAAGAAGATCATTAATACATCAAGCAACAAAGAATGTTGAGAAGTCTCATAGAGATCAAGAGACACTAGTCACTCACAAAAATTTTGGTTCTCAATCTTCTAGAGATAAAGGGAAAAGGAAGGTGATTGGAAGTGAAATAGATGAACCAAAAACTCACAAAGTTCCAACAAAACAAATGTCTAAATTAGACATTGATCTTGAAAGATCAAAAAGGGAGAAAGAAACAATGGCCAAAATGCTAGAAAAATTAGAAGCAGAGGCTTCTACCTTAGAAATGAAGAATAAGGTTGATTTCTTGCAATCTTCTAAATATTCCTATGCTGGCATTGAAAGTGCTACAAATTCAAAATCTAAAGCTACCACTTTCCAAGATGATGATATATTTCAAAGGAAACCATTGCATCCAGAAAGGTATAAAAAAATTACTTTTATTGGTATTCCTGGTTACCCTAATACAGTACCAAGTGATATTGGGGAAAAAATCCCAAAGTTTTCAGGAAAAAATGTTATTTCTTGTGAATTACATTTGAGAAAGTTTATTGATATCATAGATGACTTGAATATTAATCATGAAGATGTCTTAATGAAACTTTTTGTTCAGTCCTTAGTTGAAGATGGTAGGGAATGGTTTAGAGGACTATCTAATGGGTCTGTGGCATCTATGGATGAATTAATAGACTTATTTAAAGATTAGTATGGTGATAAAACAAATGAAGGATTCCTGTTGAATGAATTCAAAAATATAAAGAAAAATTTCAATGAAGAAGTCACTGAATTCAACACAAGGTTCCAAAGAACCATGCACAAGCTTTTTCAGAAGATTAAACTTGATGAAAAGGTATGTCTTGCTACATATCTAAATGCTTTTGATTCTAAGATGGGGTATGCTCTCAGAGATCAAAATCCTAGAATTCTTACTGATGCATATAAGATAGCAGTGAACATAGAAATGAATAGAAGAGTGTCAAGGAAATTGTGTAGAAGGGATGATGCACGTTTTAGTAGGAGCAACCAAAAAGAACCAGAATGTAAAGAATGTAAAGCTCCACAAAATAATAGGCCATCCTACAATAGTTATAATCCACATAATAGGATGCAAAATCACCCTTATGGTACCCACTTTAAGGATGGAAAGCCTATTGTCCCACCAAGAAAGGATAAGTCATAAAATAGGACCTTTGATCATTTACACAAAAATTTTGTAAACATGTGCAGTGATACTTATTGGTGTGAAGCTTGTCAAGCCCCACACAATCCTGATTTTTGTGTTGTAGCTCTAGACATAAATTCTTGTTAAGAGCAAGAAGGTGAAGAAGGTGAATTATATGATCAAAGTGGATGTGCTATGAAAGATTCTTATGCATGCCCTGATGTAGATTCTGACAATGAAGTTGAGAACCATGATATGTATGGTTCGCAAGGAAGAACAGAGGTATATCATCAAAAATTATTGTCTGATAATGAAGATGGAGAGGTTGATAATATAAGATGCTCTGCTCAAAATAGTCAGGAGTCTACAACAGTAATAAAACCTTCTGATGAAGAAAGAGAAAGAATCACTAATGATTTAGTAAATAAGGAAAGAAGTAACTACAACTTGAGAAATAGAGTAGTGGGTGATGTAGGTAGTCAACCAGATGGCATCTTTATCAAATAAAATAAAATAGATGCCAAGTATACACAAAAAAGAGAAGGACCTTCTGAAAATGTAAATAAGCTGAAGGTCAAAAGCATAAACAAAGTAAATGATTCAAACATTGTGCATGAGGGAAAAGATAAAGTGTAGGAAACAAGTTCTTCCCCTTCTAAAGTTAAAAAAAAGAAATCAAAGAACAAAGAGTCTACTTTGAATATTCAAATAGAGTATAATAATATAATTGTTGAAAAACCAAAGTCCTTTGATGTAAAATATACCCCTGTTGATATGGGTCAGTGTCTGTCACAAATGACTGTCAAGGTCCCATTTCTAGAAAGGATGAGAATAAAGGAACATAAGGAAAAGGTCCTTTCACTACTAAATAGTGTTTCTCCAATGAAACTACAAAAACCAGAAGGTGAAAAGAAGTCTAACAACAAGGTAAAAGAGCCTGAGGGAATTATTTCTGAGATCCCTCAGATTTATCTAAATACAAATACTTCTGCAGGAATTGTTGATCTTTTTTTCTTAACTCTGGTTACTGGTTGTGAGCTATTGTCAATGATGGATGGTTTTTCAGGCTACAACCAGGTATTAGTTAAAGAATCTGAACAATTCAAAACTACATTTACTACTCCATGGGGGACATATGTATATGTTAGAATGTCATTTGGACTTATAAATACAAGAGCAAATTTTCAGAGAGCCATGGATGTTGCATTCAAAGAATTTATTGACTTATTCATGGTAATATATCAAGATGATTTGACAACATATTCCAAGAAAGAAGAGGACCATTGCGGACACTTAGAAAAAAATTTAATAAGGCTTTGGAATATGGTGTTTCCCTAAATCCCAGAAAATGTCAATTTGCAGTAACAGAAGGAAAGCTACTGGGGCATATAGTATCAAAGGATGGAGTGAGGATTAACCCAGAGAGGATAGAATTCATTCAAGAGGTCATTTATCCAAAGAATATCAAAGGTATACAGTCTTTCTTAGGAAAGATAAACTTTGTAAGAAGGTTTATTGCTAATTTTGGAGAGATTGTCAAACCAATAATTAAACTGTTGCAAAAAGATGCAAAGTTTCAATGGGGTACAGAATCCCAATCATCTTTTGAAAAAATCAAGAAAGTAGTGCAAGAGGCACCTATTTTGAGATCCCCTGATTACAGTAATACTTTTTCATTATTCTATTTTGCATCTTTTCATACAATTGTTGTTGTGTGATTACAAAAATATGAGGAGAGTTATGAGCATCCTATTGCATTTTTTAGCAAATCCCTCCAAGCTGTAGAGTTGAATTATGAAATGATGGATAAATAGGCATATGCTTTAGTTAAAGTTGAAAATTCATTTAGACCTTATCTAGTTTGTGTAAAAGTAATGGCATATGTACCTCATTCAGTAGTAAAGGATATTCTTACTCAGTCATAAGTGACCGGTAAGCGGTGCAAATGGATCAATAGGATTCAAGAGTTTAATTTGGAAATCCATATTACCAAATTGGTAAGAGGACAAGGCTTAGAAAAATTAATGACAAAAGAAAATTTGGACTTGGTGCAAGTAAATACTACAAAGGTACAGGATTCAATAGTAACTAGTATTAAAAGACAAAATTTTTATGTTGATATCATGTACTATTTAAAAAATGTTAAATGCCCTGAGATTATGACAGATAACCAAAAAATAAATCTTAGGTTGCAAGCTCAAAGGTACACCTAAGTGCAAGGAGATTTATATTGAAAAGATAGAAATGGTGTACTATTATTATGTCTAGATCAGAGTCAAGATGAAAAGGTCTTGGTTGAAATGCATGCTGGAGTATGTGGAGGACATTACTCTGTTAAAACCACTGCTCATTAAATCTTGAGGGCTGGTTATTATTGGCCTTGCTTATTTAGAGACTCGTTCCTTTGTTAGGAAATGTGAACCTTGTCAAATATTTTCAAACAAGTTGAAATTTTCAGGTGCCCTGTTACTAAATCCTATAAGCGCTGAAGCACCTTTTGCCATGTGGGGGATTGAATTCATTGGAGAATTTTTATAGAAATCTAGTGGTGGAAATAGTTGGATACTAGTTGCTACAGATTATTTTACAAAATGGATAGAAGCAATTCCTACAAAGAGGGCAACTAGTAAGGTGGTCACTGACTTTCTGATGGAAAACATTCTGACCAGATTTGGTGTCCTAGTAAAATTGGTAATGGACAATGCTATGTGCTTCAGGTCATATGAACTTAAGGATTTATGTGATGAGTATGGGATTATGATTTCATATTCTTCCCCATATTATCCCCAAGCCAGTGGCCAAGCCAAATCTAGTAATAAGAGTATATTGAAAATCCTGAAAAAGACTCTTGAGAAAAATAAAAGAGATTGGCATACAAAACTGAAACTTGCTTTATGGGCTGACACGATAACTGTGAAAAAAGCAACAGGTAAGTCTCCTTTTGAACTAGTATATGGTATGAAATCTAGAATTCCCATGAATAATTTTCTTCCAGTATATAAGTTTATTCTGGAAGAGGAATTAGATATTTCTGAACCAATGCAAGATAGAATGGTGCACTTAGTAGAATTGGATGAAACCAGAAAAGATAGTCAAAAAGAGAACATTAAGTTACACCATAAAATGAAATATTTGTTTGATAAAAGAGCAAATAACAAAAAATTTCAGCCTGATGACTTAGTGCTTCAGTGGAATGTAAGGGCTGAAGACAAAGGGAAGCATAAGAAATTTGAATCATTATGGTTAGGTCCCTTTGTTATTCATCAAAATTTGGGAAAGATTCATATCTACTGAAAAATATGGAGGGAGAGGTATTTGAATTGCCAGTGCATGGACAATTCTTGAAACCTTTCTTTAGTTAAAATTGGATTTCCATGCACAGTATTCTTGTATTATATGTATAGGTGTGTTTGTTTATGTTGTGTGTTTTCTTTCTACAGTAGGTTAGTAAGTGTGGTCTACCTCCCAGAGATTTGTGGTTCCTACTATAAACTTGCATTTAAGCATCCTCAGATAGAGCCACTGTTGGTTGTATTTCTAGTTTTCAAACCTTGCTATAAAAGTTTTGAGTTCCCAATGATATTCTTGCATAAAGGTCAAAACCTATCCAGAATGCTATCAAGTTTTCCCTGCAAATTTTGATCTCTAAGCCATAAAATTCAATGAAATGTGAAAACCCTAGGTCCTAGGTCATTTTTCATTCATATCAAGAGAAAACCCTAGTTCTTCATCATCGGCATCTAATTTTCAGTTACCTTTTTTCATAAATCCAAATCGCTTAAGTCATTTTATTTTTCATGTTTTAATGTTAGTTGTGAAGTCTCTTTAAACAAACTGAATATTCCCTTTTGTTTTGAGACTCAGCGCAATTCTTTGGTCACATTGTCGCATAAAGAAAAGAATATGCTTTGTGAGATTGTGAGATTTAACATTGATCGTTGATTTAGATCCTGATCCTGTGGTTCGCGCAAAGTCTCATTTGAAACCCAAGAGTTAAGAAATCCTATGGAAACTTTGAGTTTCTTCAGTCACACAGTCTCGCAAACAAATCAGAGTTAGAGCTTGGTTGAATCTTCATTCAGTTGTGAGATCTCAAAATAAAACAAGGGTTAATTCAAATGTTATGAGATCTAGTGACTATCATCTGATTCAACGTTAATCTTATGGCCAACGTTTAGTCACGAGATAGAAGTTCAGATGAGAAAAAGTTCAAGAGATCCAGTGACTACCGTCAAATTAAGGAAAGATCTAAAGGCTAGCAACTAATCTCATAATAAACCCTGAGTTAGATAACTTGTTCAGGAAAAACGAGATTTAGTTATTCATTAAGTCTCCAAATGAACTATGGTTAACAAAGGTTAAGTCAAGGCTCAGTGAAGTGTGCAGCAGAGAAATCTGAACCATAGATAAGAGAAGATCTAATGGATGGTGTTAAGTTGCTGATAGAAGTCAAAAAGTTAGAGAAAATTCAGTGACTCAGAGGTAATGATCTAGATGTTAACACGTGTTTAAGTCATCTCAAAGATCTGCGACCTGTGTGAAGTCTCAGAATAAATGTGTGGTTAGTAAACCTATCTGGTGACTTGGAGATAGATTTAGTCACAAAGTCTCATGACAGACTACAGTTAATGATAAATCTTAAGAGATTTCACGTGAACCGTTGGATTAAAAGTGATCTAGTGGTAGTCGTGAAGTCTCCAATCAGATGCAGTAAGTACAAGATGGATGAGAGATAACCGTCAGATTGAAAGAGAATCTAACAATGGTCATGTAATCTCTAATGAAACTCATGATTAGTAAAATATTTCAATGACTTTGAATTTATATAGTCGCGTAATCTCCAAAGATCTAGGATATTCTATCAAGGTCAATCCAACCTTGTACAACTCTGGTTGAGGGTGTGGAATTATACATCTAGGGAGAATGAATTCTGTGCTTTCTAGAATTGGATCGTATATCCCTTATTAAGCAGTTTGGGAGTCAATATGACAAGATTACCAATCAAGGTATTCAATTTACTCAGGCCTTGTAAATTTGTTGACAATTAGAATGGAGACCACAACTAGGGAGATTTCTACTACCATAAGGATTTCACCTTGATAAGAGTTTATGGTTTCTCCCAGCCACCACATATTTTACCATACCATGTGTCACCAAGAATTATTGGTATGGAATTCATATGGAAACTATTCCAAATACTAAAGTGCATGAGCAATGTGTAGAAGAGTAGCTAATAAGGAACATCCTAGAGGAGGATAAAATTGTGAGAAGAGTTGATAAGTTCCAAGAACTGATGGATCTGGAACAAAAACTTAAGAAGAAAGGGATCCCTTTTGGGGGTTACTTCCCTAATTTTCCTTATTTACAGAGACTTGATAAGATGATAGAGTCTTATGAAACAATGTGCAACCAGTTAGAGGAGCAGATAGAGGATAAGGTCATAGGTCCTAAAAAACACTCTTCCTCAGAATATAGTGACAATATCTATTCAGTACATAGCCCTCCACCAATGGATCAGCCACCTCAAACTGAGGAGAATATAATGGATTTAAATCAAGAGAAAGAGGTTGAGGTGACTGGTGAACTTTCCAATAAAAAAGAGAAAGTGGAAACAGGGGAGCCTTTTGATGTTAAGGCACAAAAGAAGAAAAAAGATAAAATCAGTGCCCTGATTACTGGTACTAGAGCTTATGATCACCAGCTAAGAAATTTTATAAGGGAATGTAAGAAGAAAAGAGAGGATGTTGAAGAGAATGTTGAAATACCTCTATTATTATGTTAGGATAAGAGAGAGCTACAACAAGAACAATTCTTTAATGATGACAACTTTATAAAAACCAAATAATTAAAGGACTTCCTCATCTAGGAAAAAAAACAACAAGTGGGGTCACATTTGTAATTGGTAGGAGGAGAAGCAATAAAAAATGAAGCCTTACAGGCTCTACAAGAGTATGATCCCGAATCAGAAAATATGACACCAGATGAAGCTAGACTGTTAGTTAAGTCTAGTGGGATGCTACTTGTAGAGGGATGGGATCTGACTTCAACTTTCATCATTGACCAAATAAGGAAGTAGCTAGATATAAAATTTTCTTCAGAGACATAAGTGGGAGAGATGATTAAAGGATTTGGATACAATGGACAGTCCCAGACTTTATCCATGTGGGCTCTATCTCCCAAGACTCAAAATTCATCACTTATCAATGTACAAGAAAAGATGGATGGAGATAAAATCATATGGTCCATCCATAACACAAGTGATTTGGAAATTTCACAGGCTCTTACACACTTTGCTCATATAAATGAAGAAAAATCTGAACAAATGTCTAAAATATATCAAAAGCTCTTTGATGAAGCAAGTACTATTGTAAAATATAGAGAACTAGGCTTAATCAAGATCAATGCATTGGAGAAACTGATGGCAGAGTTGAATGTGAAGTTACAAGAGATTCCTGAAGTTGTTCCTGTTGAACCAAAGCAAGTTGTAGATGCACTTGTACAAATAGAGGATGCAAGGGATATTTAGAAGGAAACAAAGAAGAAGGATAAAGATCAGAATAAGGAGGCTTTAGAAGCCTTAGAAAAAATTTTACAACATAGGATCAATATTTTGAAAGACAAAGTTTATTTAGTACAGGTGCTTACAACAAGTTGCCTGGTTTGCAAATAGAGGTAATTAATTTTGTTTCAACTTTGAACCACTATTTTAGAACTTGGTCAGTAAGGAATAATTTGTTTGAAAGGTTAGAAGCCCTACATCCACTTAGGGCAGACCTCCCAGATATTGTGACACAAGTTGGTGAGGAGATTAAGAAAATTGGGGTAACCTTGTCTTTCTTCAAGGGCAAGCCAAATCAGATTGAATCCAGAGTCAAATGCCAGATGGGAAAGATAGAAGGCACATTTGGAAAGCATTCAAAGATTTAATTATCCTATAGAGGCAGAGGTTGCAGCATGGAATGTTCTCACCAAGCCCAAGAAAAAGAAACCTACAACAGTTGACTTGGACATACTGGACGAGGAGTAAAGAGACACTTGGCTCCTGATCTTTGAGCACAAGGAAGTTAGTCATAAGAAAGAATAGTGTAATTTATCCTATTATGGTGGTCACTAGATCTTGCAATAACTATTTGAGGCTTTCCAGAATATCTTCAGACAAAGGTGCCATCTATCAAAGATTTGAAGATCAAATCTGATTGTATTCCTATTTTGTCTTTCTACCACTTAAGGTCTTATTGTATTTTGTCTTCTAGTATCTTTTAGGGTTAGGTCTAATCCATCTAAAGCTTGTTTCATCCTTAGTATTTAAGGATTCCAAGATGGTTGAGACTCTATATATAGCAAGATGTATCATTTTTATAAAGGTGGTGAAATATACAATTGCAAGGCAGACTTCTCAATTTTGTCTCAAATTTGTGCTTTTTGTCTATTAAATGTATTTGAAGCAGTAACATATTAATAAAATACATTGCATTTTATGTTCAATATCTTGTGTTTTCTCTTTATATTTCTATTTAAGCTCTTGTATGTTTAATTTGGAAGGCATTTTAGATATACCAGTTACAAGGTGATTGTGCAATTACTTGTGAGTTCTTTCAAGGAAGGAGTAATTCTTACAGGTGATTCCAGAGAGTTAAAAATTGGTGTAAGGATCTAATAACAGGGGTTTGGGAGTGAAAAGGTAGATTGTAAGGCATTTTATCTAAGCTGCATGTATTTTTTGTTAATCTGTTTATTGTGGATTTATATTTGATATTGACTCTTTACCCAAGAAATAGGCACTGGTTAGGGTTTGGAAAGCAATTAATCATTTGATATTAAAGCATTCAATCATTCACTTTCAGTTATAAAAAATATATATGTTGAAGAAATTGTATTAGAGAATACAGTTCATTTTGTTGATTCCTTAAAGAGAGAATCACTGGGTTAGCCCTCCTAAGTTCAAATAAATCCAAAAGGAAGAAGGATGAGAATCCTTATCTCAATGATGTTTGTTATTGTTAAGATCATAATTTGGCTTGTAAAGCTCTGTATTAAGTTAATTAGTGTCATCTATAAGGTGTTTTATTAATTAAAAAAGTAAAATACAAATAGCCAATCAGTAAAAGCCTTAATCCACTAATACAGATACTAAAAATTGGTAATAATTTGAAGGTACACCCGCATAAGCTTGTGGATATCAAAGTAGAAGGAGGAATTAGTCCTCATCAATTAGGCTTTATCTTGCATGAGTTATAAATTGGAAGTATAATATTTAAGCATTCATACTATATTAGGAACCTACAAGAAAAAGACCTAACATCTTGTATACATGATTAATCTATCTCTCTTCTTATTCTGTCTCAAATATCTCTATGCATTATGGGATTGATTTGGTTCACTTAAATAAAAAGATATCTAAATGCATAGAACTAATTGTGTTCACTAAAATTAAAAGATATCTAAAGATCTAGACAAATGAAGAGGAAAGGAGGGTGAGAGGGAGATGTAGTTAGAAAGTGTGTGAGATGGGAGAAGGAGATATATATAGAGAGATATGTAAATGGATTATAGAGAGAGAGGGAGAGGTGATATTGAGATTAGGGATGAAAGGATGGAGGGAGGGACAGTTAGTGAGAGAGTTATAATGAAGGGAAAATAGAAAGAAAAGGATGGAGGGAGTTGTGTCGAAACAAGTCTAGATCTTATGGGATAGATAGTGAGGTAGAGGTAGTAATGATGAAGAGATAGAAATACAAATGTAGAGCTTGATAGGGATAGAAGGAATGAGGGATTGAGGGATACGTAGAGAGATATATAAAGAGGGACAAAAGGAGGGGGGATGAAGGGTGAGGTGAAGTGATCTAGGCTTACATCTTTGGGTTGGGGGGAAGAGAAAGAGATGATGATAGATAAAAATTTATTACTCTTATTGCAAAAATGACTAGATCTTTTATTATTAATTACTAACTTGTTTTTCCAAGTGTTTTGAGATATTTGTTACAAAATAGATCATGGAAAAGGGACTTCAGATGAAAAAAACTTGTGAGCATTTAATGTTTTAAATGTGAAGGATGAACTTAAATTAATAATAACTATTTTTTATACATGATATTATAACACTATCTATTGCATTGCGTAGAGATCTGAATCAACTTTCCAATGCTTGTAAACAATTAAAATTTTGACTAAAATAATGTAAAAGTTATGTTTATTTACTAAAATGTCTTTTTTTATTTTCTTCACAACGGATATCCAATTTGGATCATATATCTTATTTCTCAAACATAATTTTTTCCCTCCTTTTTACCTTGAGATAGCTATGGGATTTGGCTTGGGGATACCAAACCTGGAAAGTCAACCCAAAAAATGTTGTTATGATATTTCCTTGTGTTTCCAGACTTCGACCATGCAACTGACAATATTTTTTTACTCAAATTGATGAAACGTAAAGGGTTTCTTAAGAAGATTCTCATCTTTCCACCAATATATATATATATTCTACTTTTGAGTTTAACAAACATTTATTATTGATTTTTTAAATGGATTACATCTAAAGTGTTGATTGATATGTTGATTGTAAAACATCTATAACTTTCAAATGGTATTGTTGGTCCCACTAAGGGGGGTCGAATCAGACCAAATCAAACTTAAACACTTAAAACTCAACTCACTGATTCACTCGGTAGCACTGAATATAGAAATAACTGATTGACCAAATAACTTAATAACTTAAATAGCCACACATCTCATAATATGAAAATCAATCATTCAAACTTAGTAAACACAAATTTAACTCAGTTGACACCAGATTTAACAAGGAAACCAAATATGGGAGTAACCTCCATGGGAATTGTGACCCACAATAAAAATGTACCTTTCTAAAGTGTGCTCTATTAATAACTTATCATGTAAAGATTACAAACACATTTGCTAAATGTGACCCTGTTAAGGGATTTCCCTCAGATCGCTTAAGATCTTCACGCTGTTAGGAGTGGCCTTGCTAGAGGACTTTAAACACTCTTTTGGAAAGTCACCTACATCTAGGATTTACAAATAGGACTGTTAAATCCACTCAGTTAAGAGATTTTCTCTGCTACAAATGCTAATAAGAAATAGTAAAAATTTGATCTGTAAATATAGAAACTACCTTTTTCTGTTAGAGTTAAAAGGGTATTTTCACTTATTAATTAAATCATTATTGATTTAATTATTAAGTCACCTTTCACTTATTAATTAAATCATTATTTGATTTAATTATTAAGTCCCTTTTATCTCTA
>MU227961.1:1401780-1429692 GCA_018584345.1 Thuja plicata | reverse complement strand
ATTTTGATCACCCTAAGAAGGGTGAGAGCATATCCCTACCACCGTTTTCCACAAACACACAAGCCCCCTAATTAAACTATGTGAAATAAATCAAAGACACAAAGTTTGATTGTATCTCCAAGGCAACTTGCAAAATAGATCGATTAGTAGTTTCAATGCTCAAGTCTTCCACAAGCGTCCTACAAGACAATAGATTAGTAGTTTCAAAACACTTTGATCTTGGTCAAACGTTCTGCAAAAACATTGTTAGAAGACAGAGAACATCAAAATCCTGCAAGAAAACCAGATTAGCAAAACTCAGCATGTAAGATATGATAAAAATAAGCAAAATTAAGCAGAGCCACCTGTCTACAGGCAGAGATGCCTATGTGCAGAGACGCCTGTCTGCATGTAGAGATGCCTATGTGTAGAGATGCATGTCTACAAGCAGAGCCGCCTATGTACAGGTAGAGCTGCCTGTCTAGGACAGAAGGTAGAAAAGACCCTAAACTTTACAAAAAACTAAGACCCAAATAAGCTAAAGCTTCTAAAATGATATTTATTATGAAAGTACAGCATGCAACTATTTTTGAAAGTTCCTAAAAAATGTAGAAAAACCCTAAAATGTGATGCAATAAGTAAGACAAAACTCTTTCTGTCAGAGCCGCCTGTGTACAAACAGAGATGCATATCTGAGACAGAAAGAAAGCAATAGCTAGAACTAACAATATCTAAAACCTAATATGTTTTCAAATGCTAAGAATGATTGAAATGATAGTATGGACTAAGGATTTAACCTAAAAATGACTAAAAAAATGCAGGCTAAACAACTTAGAAATTTAAACCAAGAAAGGAAACTCCCTTTCTGTTGGAGCCGCCTGTGTGCGGAGCCGCCTATGTGCTGGCAGAGCTGCCTGTGTGCAGAGCCACCTCTATAGAATCGGAGCCTCCTGTCCGTCAATTTGTCCAAAAAAACCTACAAAATGAAAAGAAACCAGGACGTGGGTCCCACCGGGCGTGCCAAAATGTATGCAATGAAAATCCCTGCAGCTGCACAACAAGTCAAAACATGCAAACACAAGATATACTAATAAATCAAAGCATGTAAAGAACTTGAAACACAACTAGATTTTCACTACAACCTCCGATGAGCTAAAACAAGTTCACCCAAGACTTGTTTGATTTTCTCTCAGAGATTTTGTGGATAGGGGAAGAACCCCTAATTTACCTCTAAGATACTCAAAAGCATCCTTCGGTAGTATCTTTGTAAAGATATCAGCCAATTTTTCTTTTCAATTCACATATTCCAATACCACATTCTTCTCTTGAACTTTTTCTCTCAAGTAGTGATACTTGATAGAAATGTACTTGGTCTTTGAATGCATAACCAGGTTCTTTGATATACTGATAGCACTTGTGTTATCACATAAAATAGTTATAGGATCTGAGATAATGTCTTGCATACCTTCAAGTATTTGTTTTATCCAAACAATATTCACACAATTCATGGAAACAACAACATATTCTGCCTCGACAATAGACTGTGAAATGCAACTCTACTTCTTCCTTCACCATGTGACCAATCTTTCACCTAAAAAGAATGCACCTCCACTAGTATTTTTTCTGTCATCAACGTTTCCATCCCAATCTGTATCAGTGTAGACTTGCAGATCAAAAGTACCTCTTTTTTTATAATAAACCAAAATCTTTAGTTACTTTAATATATCTAAAAATTCTCTTGGTTGCAAACATATGTGTTTCATTCAGATTAGAAGAAAATCTTGCAGCAATCCGAACAATGTGTGTTATATCAGGTCTGATGTGAACAACATACTAAAATTTACCAATCACAGATCGGTAAAGAGTATTATCTACCTCTTGTGTCTCATCTTCTTTAGATAATTTACATCATGTGACCATCGGTATTCCAATAGGCTTGGAATCTTCCATACCATAAGTTTTGAGGATCTCTTTGATATACTTAGCTTGTGTAACGTAGATTCATTCTGCAACTTGTTGTATCTATAGTCCTAGAAAGAACTTAATCTCTCCAATCATAGACATTTCAAACTCTTTTCTCATTTCATCAGAAAATGCCTTACATAAGGTGTTTTTTCCTCCAAAAATAATATCATCAACAAAAATTTCAGCAATCAAAACCTTGTTGTCACTGTCACACTTCAAGTAAACATTATTGTTATCACTTGTTCTTTGAAATCCTATTTTTCTTAGATAAGAGTGAAACCTCTCATACCATGCTCGGGGTGCTTTCTTCAAACCATAAAGAGCTTTATGTAACTTACATGCCTTGTTCTTATTTGTGCACTCAATGAATCCCTAATTAGGTTGTTCAATTTAAACTTCTTCCAGTATACCATTCAAAAATACAGACTTGGCAGCCATTTGATAAAATTTGAATCCTTTGTAAGCCGCATAAGCTATAAGTATTCTAACTCCTTCCAATCTAGTAACAAGTGCAAAATTCTCACCATAATCTATTCCTTCTTCTTGTGCATAACCTTTGCAAACCAATCTATCTTTATTTCTGATAACTTCACCATTCTCATTCAGCTTATTTCTGAAAAATGATTTAGTACCAATAACATTTTTATCCTTTGGCATAGGTACTAAATTCCATGTACTATTCTTTTCTATCTAATCAAACTCTTCTTTCATTTCTTTCATCCAATCTTTGTCATCTAGTGCATCTTTAACTTTCTTTGGCTCAAATGAAGATATCAAACATGTATTGTCTCTTACCTTGCTTCTAATCATCACTCCAGCATCTTTATTTCCAATAATCTTACTCGGGGAGTGGTGCCTCCTCACATTTTTTGCTAAAATAGGCTTGGTAGGTCTTGGTAGTTCATCCACATCATTCGGTTGTAGAGAAATGTCCATCTTCCTCCTAAGTAGGTTCTCTTGATAAGGTTTCTGGAACATCAGGTTGTACATATACAAACTTATCATATTCTTTAGGTTCCTTTTTTCTTTCTTCCCCACAGAGAATCCAAGTAAAAGCACCAGCCCTTTAGATAGTAGGGGAAGCCCGTGAGTAACAGTGAGGGTGGGAGTCATTAATTCTTTCTACCCCCCTATAATTTAAGGGTTGGGCCATTCACACATGAGCAAGTGGAGAGGCATAAGAGAGTTGGCAATAGATGGATGCAAGATGAGATTAGATTTTTCTTCACTACCAACCGAGATTGAGAGTGAAAGGTGTGAAGGTCTGAATGAAGTATCCATCATTCTTTTATGAAAACTCATCAATTCTCACATTTTCACTTTCAGCCATTTGTTAGTAACTAAATTCAAACACTTATAGGCTTTACTCCTTGTAAAATGTCCTAATAATATTCCTTCATCCCCTTTAGAATCAAACTTTCCTTCTCTAGAATCTTTTAATAAATAACATCTACTTCCAAACAATTTGAAATAACTCACATTAGGTTTGTGATCATACCAGATTTCATAAGGTGTTATGTTGGTACCTTTTGTCATTTGTACTCGGTTCAATGTGTAAATAGTTGTATTGACTGCTTCTCTCTAGAACATTTGTGAAATACCTTTCTCAACCATCAATGTCCTAGCATAATCAACAATAGATATGTTTCTTCTCTCAACAATACCATTTTGGTGTGGTTTCCTTGGTGCTGACATTTGTCTCTTAATTCCATTTTCATGACAAAACAATGTAAACTTGTCAGATGTAAACTCACCTCCTCTATCAGATCTTGGACATTTCAGTTGTCTTCCAATTTCTATCTCAACTCGGGCCTTATATCACTTAAACATTTGAAATGCATCATATTTTTCTTTTAAAAAATTACATACATCATTCTAGAATAATCGTCCATAAATAGAATAAAATATATGTCACCATAGAAACTTTGAGTTCTCATGGGTCCACATAAATCAGTATGAACTAAATCCAAAATTCCTTGTGTAACATATGTTTTTCTTGAAAAACTAGATTTATTCATCTTACCCATTTGACATTCTCTACACGTAGCATTCTCAGGTTTCTCTAATCTCGGTAGTCCTCTTACTCTACTCTTTTTACTCACTTTGATCAAGTTGTCAAAATTTACATAACAAAGTCTTTTGTGCCATAGCCAGACATCCTCAACTTTAGCATACATGCAACTCTTCATAGAAGTATCAGGATAAAATAAATTACCTTTATATTATTCTCTAGTAGCAATCAGATTTTCTTTCTTATCAAAAACTTTCACTCTTCCATGTTGAAATTCCAATCGGTGACCTATTTTATTTAACTGTGCAACACTCACAAGATTATACTTTAATCCTTCAACCCAATAAACATCATCACATCTTTTATTATTCAGTAGAATTATAGAACCTTTTCCTTTCAGAGGGTATGGAGCATCATTACCAAATCTAACATATCCTCCATCATGCTTTTCCAAGGAAATAAACTTAAGTGTGTCACCAGTCATGTGATGTGAACAACCACTATCTATAATCCATGTTTCATTTTTACTTACTTGTGAAATTAGGTCTCTTGGTTCTTCTTCATCAAAATTGTCTTTAATAGCAACATAAACAACTTCTTTTTCATCACTATCATTTGAATCATCACCACTTAGATCTTCATTAACAATACATGACAAGATTTCTTACCTTTGTTTTTGTAGTCTCTGAATCTCCTGAATTTGTTTTCTCTATTGTCCTTATCTTTGTTATCTATCTTCTCCTCATTATCTTTCTCAAGGTAGTTAGATGCAAAATGACCAATATTATTACAATTAAAACATTTCAAGGGTAACTTACCTTGATATTTTCCTTTGCCTCTTTGTAGCCTTCTAGCCAACAAAGATTCAAACTCTCTCGCATTCTCTTCATCTGCAGCAAATAATTCTTCCAAACCACTCTGATAGTTATAAAATCTCTCACTAGCACTGCTCAAATACCCATCACTAGGTCTAGAATCCTTAGAGCTTCCTATCTCCAAAGATAACTTAAATTGAGACTCAATCTTAGATGTAGCAGGTAAACTATTATCAAAATCATTAATCTCAAATGCAACCATCTTACCAATAGAAGCATCAAGATAAACATTCATCTAAGGAATGGATTTCAACTCTTGTATAGAAGATAATTGAATAGCATAACTCCGTAGAAGGGTTCTCAACATTTTTCTTGTAACATCTTCCTCTGTTATGGGTCCACCCGCTCCTCTGATAGAATTTATAATCTCCTTAAGTCTACTGCAGTATTGTCTTATGTTTTCTCCATCTTTCATTGTCATCTAATCAAATCTACCTCTCAGACTTTCTTCTCTAGCTTTCTAAACATGTTGATCTCCACCATAGGTCAAAATAAGTTTATCCCATATTTGTTTCAAAGTATTACATCCATCAAGTTCATCATATTCCCGGTTGGTAAGTATAGAAGTTATATCAATTATAACTGGTGTGTGTTCTTGCTTCTGTCTTTGCTAAGTGATTTTCAAAGGTGCAATAGTCGGTGCAACATATTCATTATCAAGAAAATGAAGTCCATATTCTCCTATACCAGACACATGCAATCTCGTTCTACTTTTCCACATAGAGAAATGTTCTCTATTCAACTTTGGTATTTCCCTCTTATACATCTTTAGATCTTGACTCAAGTCCTTTTAAACTTAACACTTTAGAGAACCAGTGCTCTGATACCAATTTTTGGTCCCACTGAGAAGGTGTTGAATCAGACCAAATCAAACTTAAACACTTAAAACTCAACTCACTGATTCACTCGATAGCACTAAATACAGAAATAATTGATTCACCAAATAACTTAATAACTTAAATAACCATACATCTCATAATATGAAAATCAATCATTCAAAATTAGTAAACATAGATTTAACTCAATTGACACCATGTTTTATGAGGAAACGCAATATGGAAAAAACCTCTATGGGAATTATGACCCACAATAACAATGTACCTTTTTGAAGTACGCTCGGTTAAGAACTTATCCTGTTAAATATTACAAACACATTTGCTAAATGTGACCTTGTTAAGGGATTTCCCTCAAATCGGTTAAGATCTTCACCCTGTTAGAAGTGGCCTTGCTAGAGGACTTTAAACACTCATTTGGAATTTCACCCACGTCTAGGATTTACAAATAGTACTGTTACATCCACTCGATTAATAAATTTTCTCTATTACAAATGCTAATTAGCAACAGTAAAAATTTGATCTATAAATATAGAAACTACCTTTTTCTTGTGTTAGATCCTTTATGCTCACATGAATACTAGCATCACATACTCCATTTGTCTCTATTTCAGACTTTAGATTCTACTCTTTCTTCTTCTATGTTCTGCTCAGTAACTATGTTCTTCAGCTTCTTCTGCTCCTTAATTTAATTTGCTAGCATCATAATCTCTATTAATTTCACATCATTTATATAGACATACTTTTGCCTCTTAATCTCCATGCTTAGTTTTTCCATCATTTGTGCTCAATCATTCAATCATCTTCTTCATAAATCTCAACTCGGTAAATCATTTCACTTTTACCTCGTAACTTGAATTTTTCTCAGAACTCACATAATCAGGTTTAACCTCTTGATCTTTGCCTTAGATCTTCTCATTGAATTTTCTCACTCGTAGATCTTCAAAAAAACTTCCATTAATTCTTATCTCCATCCATATCATCATATCCTTGTATTAAATTCAATCTTATCATCATTTACAATCAATATCATGTACTTGGTAATTTGTTTTGCAACTCAGTAACTAACTTTGTTTGGTGCTCGGTGTTCAATGCTCGGTAACTAAAATCTGATCAACACAACTCTATACCGACTGACTAACTCAGTCTATCTTGGTAGAGTAACTCTTTTCAGTCATAACTTAACTCTTTGCAATTTCTGACTTATTCAATCAAGTGTACTGACTTGATAACATCAAACATATAGTAGAAAACAACTATATCAACATCACTTCATCATTGTCTGATTTGTATTTGTCACCCATTTAAATTCTTCTTCGTATGATATGGTAACTTAATAAAAAATAGTAAATCAATTGCTTGACATCAATAACAAAATAATAACTGATCTAACCATTTCTACAAACATGTATACTCAATTATAACTAGTGTGTGTTCTTGCTTCTGTCTTTTCTCAGTGATTTTCAAAGGTGCAGTAGTCGGTGCAACATATTCATTATCAAGAAAATGAAGTTCGTATTCTCCTATACCAGACACATGCAATCTAATTCTACTTTTCCACATAGAGAAATGTTCTCTATTCAACTTTGGTGCTTCCCTCTTATACATCTTTAGATCTTGACTCAAGTCCTTTTAAACTTAACACTTCAGAGAACCATTGCTCTGATACCAATTGTTGGTCCCACTAAGAAGGGGGTGAATTAGACCAAATCAAACTTAAACACTTAAAAATCAACTCACTAATTCACTCAATAGCACTGAATACAAAAATAAATGATATGCCAAATAACTCAATAACTTAAATAACCATACATCTCATAATATGCAAATCAATCATTTAAACTTAGTAAACACAGATTTAACTCAGTTGACACCATGTTTTACGAGGAAATGCAATATGGAAAAAACCTCTATGGGAATTATCACCCACAATAATAATGTACCTTTCTGAATTACACTTGGTTAATAACTTATCCTGTTAAATATTACAAACACATTTGCTAAATGTGACCCTGTTAAGGGATTTCCCTCATATCGATTAAGATCTTCACCCTGTTAGAAGTGGCCTTGCTAGAGGACTTTAAACACTCATTTGGAATTTCACCCACGTCTAGGATTTACAAATAGGATTGTTACATCCACTCGATTAATAAATTTTCTCTATTACAAATGCTAATTAGCAACAGTAAAAATTTGATCTATAAATATAGCAAGTATCTTTTCCTTGTGTTAGATCCTTTATGCTCACATGAATACTGGCATCACATACTCCATTTGTCTCTGTTTTAGACTGTAGGTTCTACTCTTTCTTCTTCTCTGTTCTACTCGGTAACTATGTTCTTCAGCTTCTTCTGCTCCTTAATTCAATTTTCTAGCATCATAATCTCTGTTAATTTCACATCATTTATATAGACATACTTTTGTCTCTTAATCTCTCTGCTTAGTTTTTCCATCATTTGTGCTCAGTCGTTCGATCATCTTCTTCATAAATCTCAACTCAGTAAATCATTTCACTTTTACCTCGTAACTTGAACTTTTCTCGGAGCTCACATAATCTGGTTTAACCGCTTGATATTTGCCTTAGATCTTCTCATTGAATTTTCTCTCTCGTAGATCTTCTAACAAACTTCCTTTAATTCTTATCTCCATCCAGATCATCATAGCCTTGTATTAAATTTGATCTTATCATCATTTATAATCAATATCATGTACTTGGTAATTTGTTTTGCAACTCACTAACTAACTTTGTTCGGTGCTCGGTGCTCAGTAACTAAAAACCAATCAACACAACTCTATACTGACTGACTGACTCAGTCTATCTTGGTAGAGTAACTCTTTTCAGTCATAACTTAACTCTTTGCAATTTTTGACTTAATCAATCAAGTGTACCGACTTGATAACATCAAACATATAGTAGCAAACAACTATATCAACATCACTTCATCATTGTCTGATTTGTATTTGTCACCCATTTAACTTCTCCTTTGTATGATATGGTAACTCAATAAAAAATAGTAAATCAATTGCTTGACATCAATAACAAAATAATAACTGATCTAACCATTTCTAAAAAATATGTATACTCATTATCACTCGGTCTTCATCAGTTAATTAACATGTATAAAAATTTTCAAATCCAAAACATGTGTCACATTCTATGCTTTGCATACTATAAGATTACAAGGGAAAAAATAAAATTTCTAAAGTTTTGACCAAGTTGTGGTGGTCAGACACACAAGTTTTTGTATTTTAAAATAGTTGTAGTAAAAAATCATAATTAATTATTTACATGAAAAAAATACAAAAAAATATGTGTCACATCTGGATATGAGTCTTCTATTTATTCTAGAATCTTATAAAGAAAATATTCTATTTGATTATGGTTAGGGTGGTCAAACATACACCTACTTCTTATCTTTTCCATGAAATTTTTGTACTACATTGAAATTTCAAATTTTGACCAAACAGATTTATTTTATTTTTTTAATAAAATTGTAGATTAGAAACTAGATTAAATTTTCTACATATTCTATTCTTACATATTTTTTATAAAATGTTGGTAAATTATTGAAATATTTACATAAAGTTGGCTCACTCTATTTTTCTAAAATTTCATTGCAACTTAAGGGCCTACTTTGGCCCACCATGATCCTGCACATTACCTAGTTTGTGGTTGTTTAAGGTTGGTGAGCTATGATTGGCACTTATCTTTTACACCTGTGATTTTTATGGAGCAAAATTTAGTCTTTCTAAAGTATTGTGCCAAATATTTTCTTCTAGGGTTATATTCTTGGAGAGGAAAAATTGCTCTTTTGTTTTGATTTATCTCACATTGATAATGTGAAAGAGTTCTTTGGGAGTTCTATATTCATGATTCTTTTATCTATATATGACTTCTTGGAGAGGTTCACATCTATATGCACACATATAGAGTCGATCTATCTTGTAGAGACTTGTGTAGTGCTCAGTGGTTGGAAAAGGAGACTTTTTTATATCAAGATCCACTTAACCCAAAAGACCTTTATTTTTTAAATTATTATAATTTGTGGTTGTATGGTGTGACCAAGAGCTACTATGGATTCTATAAGTGCCTAAAATAGACTTTTTTATATTTTTTGCATAACGTTTGAAAATAGAGTTTGTTTTTTAAAATAGAGTTTGTTTTTAGCAAATGAGATATTGTCCAAAATTTTCTTTGGTGAAATTTACCATGGACAAGGTACTTTCTAAAACAATTGACATTTTATAAAAAAATTACTAGCTTGAAATTACAATTTTTATTGTTGTTTCTTTAGAAAAATTTGATGTTTGGAAATTGTAAAATTAGTTTTTATCTATTCTATAGGGTGTATATTGAATATTAGTCATTTATTTTTCCTTGTCCATCACGTTAGACCCTAGGATTGAATTATTCAATCCACAAAATTATCATGCATGGAAGCTCAAGATGTCATAATTGTTGCAATCTCAAGGCCTTTCAAAAATTTGGATGTCGACCAACCCAAATTCACTAAGGCATTTGAGAAATTTGTTCATAGAAATAAAATGGATGAGGCAAAATAAATCATAGGTCTTCATGTGTCAGATAATTTTTTGTTCTAATTTTTTTAGCGTAATACACCTAAATAGGTGTTGGATAGGATTGTATAGTTGTATGGTAAGTTCAATAAGTTCAAAATATTGAATCATGAAACTAATCCCACTTATATTTCTTCAGATGCATTTCCCACTATTTGGAATTCACTTGCACAAGTCAAGTTGATTTAATTGTAATTGAAAGGTTGTGGTAAGATAAGGAGTGTATATTTTTTTGAACATATCTAAGCTTAGAGGTCACTTTCAAGTGTTTTCCTCTACCTTCTATTATACTATGGATGTTATGGGAGAGGGCCATAAGATGTCTTCTTTTGAGGAGTTTTGTGACTAATTGACTAGGGAGCATGGCCAATTGATTCACATGGATGTTCTTCCTAACACTCATGCTTTGATGGCTCAATCTTATAAAGGAAAGGGTAATAATAAGAAACCAAAGATAGATTCGTCTACATTGTTTTTTGAGGCTATCATCATATTGGGAAGATATGAATAAGTATAATATTTCCATACCTAATTCTTTTTCCTTGGGAAAAGAGAAATCCCTCTCAACTATATCTTTTTCCTCTACCACTTCTAATCAAATTCTTGATTCTGGTGCTTCTCATCACATGACTCATATTGTGGATATTCTTGATTTTCTTTCTTATAGTCCTACTTCACATATTGTTGTTAATAAATCTTCATGCATATTCAAATTTTGGGGATAATCGCATTTCATATGTAGGATGGTAGCATTGATGATGTTCTTCTTGTTTGAAATGTTTCCTAGAATTTTATTTCTATTTATCTTTGCAATAATGGTGACAAAAGGCTTATTGAGTTCTCTCCTACTTATGTGACTATTCAAGAGACATAGGATCCTAATAAGGTCATTTTTACATGTATAGTTGATCATGCAGTATGTTTGTACTGATTTGATGGATTTGAGTCTTAATTAGGATCAAGCTTTATTTCTCATGTAAACTATGCGAGAAATATATAGTATGAATGAGTTGGGAACCTAAAATCTATATATCTTCACCATGAGAAAACAAAATTTGGTGATTGGCCTACCTCATACCTCTTTTTCTTACCCTTATTTCTCTCAAGATCCTCATGACAAACATTAGAATGCATCCAGTTGTATCTTGAGGTACATTTAGGGCACTACACATTAAATCCTACAGAGATTGTGGGCTTCACTAACTCAGATTGATCTAGTGATGTTGATGATCAAAAGCATCCTTTTAGATTTTTCTTTCATATTGGTTCTAGTCTAGTTTTCTGATCTTGCAAAAAAAAACTATTATTGCATTATCATCAACTAAGGCTAAGTCGAGGAGCAGTCTTTGGTAGTCAAGAGGTTCTTTGGCTTGCATAATTAATAGTTGAGTTTGGCTTTCCTATTGATCATCCTACTACTCTTTGGTGTTATAATCAGAGTGTCATACATATTACTTACAACTCATTGGAGCATCAATGCACTAAGTATATTGAGATCCACATGCACTTAATTTGGAAGCTCGGCCAGGATGATGTTCCTGCTTTGGATTTTTGCCTACAAAGTAGCAGGTTGCAGACATCTTCACTAAACCTTTTGGCATTTCCTCACTATCTTAAATTAGGATCAATATTATGTGTCAAGGAAGTAGTCCTTTGAGGTTCTTGAGGAGTCCTCCTTCCTTTCACTTTTATTATTTTCATCATTTTATATTCTCACTTATGGAGAGGATTTTTCTCCCATAGGGATTTTCTCCTTTTCTCTAGTTGTGAGACATTTTCATTTCATTGCATTGTAGTTGTACACGGGTGCCCAATATAGTGATGTTTCCAAGACCCATAATGTATCTCATATTGCATATTGGATTTTCATTCACTAGTTGCATCTCTAGCATATTTTTTTCTCAAATTTGCACTTAAGGCGGGGTGTTGATGTATGTGTTTATATCATCACATTTACTTTAGTTAACTTGGGTAACATTTAATATTTAGTTGCATACAATTATACCTTAATAATTTTTGGTACATTTATTTTTTTATTGTTGAGGTAGTTGGAGGTTGTTGCTCTTGTATATCATCACACTTGAATATATATGGGATTTACAAACCATGTAATATCTCATTCTCATCAATATAATAGTTCATTGTATGGTGAAATATCTTTTGGTATGTTACCTCTCATTCTTTTGTGGAGGTTTATTTTGGTCTATTGGTCTAGATTTCTCAAGAAGACTATTAGAACCTCTAAAACACACCAAACACTATTTTCCAAATGACATTAGTCACAATGTGTCATATAGGATTAAAAACTAACATTTTAAGATATTATAGGGGTATTTGTTAACTGAGGAAGGTAGATTGGGTTCAACATTTGAAGAATATTCTAACAAAATATGTTTGAAAAACTTGGGCACTTGTTTGATAGTAGATTATTCATATGATTGAGTTGGAAACAAGATGTTGTGTATTTGAGTTAAGATAGAGTTATGGTATTCAAATCTATGGTTGAGAATCAAGTAGAAGCTAAGATCAAATGATTAAGGTCTGATAAAGGTGGAGAGTTTACATCAAATGAATTTGATAGATTTTACTAATAAAATGGCATTAGGAGACAATTGTTTACACCTAGGACTTAACAAAAGAATGAATTTGTTGAAGGGAAGAATAGGATTGTTGTTGAAATGTCTAGAACTATGTTGAAAGATGTTAACCTTCCTAGTGTATATTGGAAATAAGTTGTGAATATCGTTGTCTATATCCTTAGCAGGGTGCAGTGAAAGTGAATCATGTACAAAGGCACCTTATGAGTTATGGTATGGAATATCACATGTCAAGAATTTCAGAATATTTGGAATAAAATGCTAGATCAGAAGAGATGAAGAAGGCCTAGGAAATCTTCAAGCAAGATAAAATGATGGAATATTTCTTGGATATTCAATAGAGACAAAGGAATATCGGGGCTGAAATAAGAGGTTGAAGAGGATTGTTGAAAGCAAAAATGTCAGAGTAACTGAAGAATGGGATTAGGATGCTCCAAAACCAGAGATTAAAATTGAATATGCCTCCTTACTACAAAAAAAGAAAGAAGTTATAGAAGAAGAAAAAAAGAATCAAATGCAAAAGAGAAGGAACCTAGAAAAACACCTAAGACACTTGAAAAGTATGTTCAAAAGAATATTTCAAAGGATAAAATTATTGGAGATGAAGACAAGGGAGTTTAGACAAAAAGACTTTCCAAGGAAAGTAAAAAAGAAAAATTGTATTTCTTATCTAAGGTAAAGTCAGGGACATTTGCAAAATCTAGAAAAGATGATGGATGGATACAAGAAATGGAAGAAGATTTGAATCATATTAATAATAATCAAACATGGGAATTGGTACCTATAATGATAAACAAGATTGTGATAGAATAAAGTGTATGTTCTAGAACAAGTTGATTGAAGATGGACAAGTCACAAAGGAAAAAGGAAAGACTGGTTTTTAAAGGTTATACACAAGTTGAAGGTAAAGAATTTCAAGGTACTTTTGCTCTAATAGCTAGGATTGAACCTATAAGGATGCTTCTTGCATTTTCTTCTTACAAAAATGTTAAGTTGTATTAGATGGATGTTAAGTGAACAATATTGAATTGAGAACTTGAAGAAAAGATTACATTGAACAAGAAGATGGGTTTTAGTTGTTAGAAGGTTTAGATAAGATCTACAGACTCAATACGGTTCTTTATGGACTCAAGCAAGCTCCCAGAGCTTGGTATGCAAATGTTGGGAAATTATGTATTGTAGGAGAACTTCAAGAAAGTTACCACACATACTAATCTTTATTTAAAGGTTGAAGATGACCAATTATTTATACTAATTGTACAGGTTGATCATATCATCTTTGGAGGAGATGATGATGAATGCAAGAGGTTTTTAGGAGAAAAGAAGAAAGTATTTTCAAAGATGTTCATAATTGGTGAGTTGTCATTCTTTTTGTTGGTAAAATGGTGTGTTGTATTGATTGCATAATAATGTTTATTATTGTAATATTTTATTTTATTATGTAAATGTTGCACCTAGGGGCACCTAGATGGATGTGCAACATGTAGAGATACCTTAGGAATATTCTCATGACCACTCGATGAATTGTTTTGTAGAATTGTATTAGTATTTGATGTAATTATTTAATATTGGGGAAATAATTAAATAAAGTACCCAATATTGAATGTGGCTGAAAGGGGGTTAGGTGGCACATAGTTTATGTAATACCACTTGGTGTTTTTGTGGGAGCTTGTTTCTATAAAAATAAACCACAAGGGTAGTTGTTGAGGTAAGTCACGTTTAGCGTTTGTGGAGGTTGAAAGCATGGCATGGGATGTGTGGTTTATTGCTTGTTCACATGGAATTTTATTTTATGGTTGGGACTTCAAAGGCTTTTATGGTGTATTGTAATAGATGCATGGTTGAATAATACATGGATGATGGATGCTTATGGAGGCCAAGGGTCTTTCCTTAAAGAGGGTTTTCCTAGGATATATCTTGTGTCACATTTTTGTGGGTGTGTTGTATATTCTCTTGCATGTGGATTGTGAGTACTTATTTGTTTATTTTGTATTATGGGTTATGTGAAAATTCTCATAAAGTTGGTTGCACATTTTGTTACAAGTGGTATCAGAGCTCTGGTTTTCTTGGTATAACCCTATGTGTGAATCCATGAAATGCATGAAAGAATGATAAGACAATGAAAGATATGGGGGTATGTTGCAGATTTGGGGGTTGTAGATTTGTAGGGTTTATTTTCATGAAGTTGGATGAAAGTTTCCTTACAAGTGGTATAAGAGCTTTGGTTTTCTTGGTATAACCTTAGGTGTGAATCCATGAAATATATGAAATAATGACAATAAAATACAAGATACGACGGTTTGTTGCGTATTTATAAGTTGTATACTTCTTGAGTTTTACAAATCTAATTTTATAAATAAAAAAAAATTGAAAAGGGTTTCCTTGGATGTGCATTTATATGAGGGTTCTGGGGTGAGGTTTCATATTTGACCCTGTGGAAAGAAACAAAACGTATGGTTTTTTTTTGGGAGACCAAGAGATTGATTTTTATATTTTGGAGACACTTTCTTTGGTTTGAAAACACATTATCCCATACAGCAGTTCGTACATACGAACTATGCAAGGCAGTACTGTGCATTGTTAAAAAAATTATATTTTAATGTTTGCAGTTGAAAACCCAAAACAAGTGGACACCTAAAATTGGTCAAGATAAATAAAATGAAATAAAGTGAGAAAATCAATTCAAATCAGAAATTAATTGAATTATCAAAAAGCCTTTGGATTAATTAATTCAAATAATTGTGCAATTGAGATTAATCAATTAATTGCATAGTTAAAATCAAATTAATTTCAACCCATTCAAGGGTGCACATGGCTAAATAAATCCAATTAAATCATTTATTTAAATCCCTCAATTTCCTCATCCATCACATGGGATAAATTGAATCAACCAATGAGGATTGAGAATGGGAGCTCGCATGGATCAAGCCAAATTGATTCTCCATCACACATCTTGGAGTTCCATCTTGACCACTCATTTGGTCCCCTTATTTGCAACCATCATTTAAATGGTCTCGCCATTTCAAACCCCTAATTCAACCAAGCTTTAACCATGGTTTAATCAACTCTACCCCCTACCCTTTGGAAATCCTTTAAATAGAAGCCATTTTTGATGTAAAATATAACACACACATTCATGAGCAAAGCATCATCACTATAGGCAAATAGATTCATTTTTCATAGAAATTACATGTTCAATTTGCATTTTAGTGAGAATTTGGACCTAAATAGGCATTAATATTTATCAATTCTCATTTTAGGACTGTCAGTATGGATGCTTGAGCTAAGAGCATGTTATTTTCTTTCCTAATTAGAGAGCCATGAGATGCTCATTGTTTATTTAATTCAATTAAGCTTAATTTTTCATATTTTGAAGTTGAATTGATAGGAACAATACTAATTTCATTAAGGTATGAATTTCATATACACAAATGGTGCCCATCGTGGGGCTGTAAGCCTCATTTCTAATGAATTTATGAAATTTTTGTGTGTTTGAGTGTGTTGTTGCAGAAATTTGCAAGTTGTAGGCAAAGCGACGCATATACACCTAAAGTGTGACATCTATACATAGAAAAATAGCACTTATAATCTTTTATGTCTTTTTTCTCTGATTCTTTTAGTGCATCAGAGGGCAAAGTGGGGCATATGAGATCAATATTGACGCCTTTACACTATGAAATAATGTGTAGCCTCAAATATTAATGCATCTAAGGATTCTTTTAACACATATACACCTCTCTTTCAGCACATTTAATTTGTTACAATGCTCTTCTTTATGTTAAGTAGCACTTTTGAGTTGTTAAATAGCACATAAGGTAGAGTAAATAAGCGCTTTTAAGCTCTTAAGTAGCACGTAGAAAGAAGTAAAGTAGCACATTGTCTATCATAAAATAGCGTGTAGGCCTGTATCTACTTTTATTTCAGAAAATCATTTAAAAAACGCAAGCTAATGGAAATTTGTTGTTCATTTGCAGATGACGAAACATCATAAGGTGAAGAAACCCAAATTTTGAATCCACAAGGAGGACAAAGAGATCAAAAAGTTGTTGAAGCATGAGAAAAGTATTCACAATGCAAACATTTTAGAAAATTTGTTTGAAGAGGAAAATCGTTATGATCATTATCTTAAAGTTGTCTTAGCTTAGAAATCTAAATACATTTCTTTAAATTGAATCAATTCACCTTTTAATCTTTGGAAAGAACTTTAAATTTTAGGTGAATTTGAGTTATTCATTTTGGATTTGGATTGTTGGAATAACTAATGGAAAGTTGGGACTGAGAGGGGAGGGGTGAATCAATACCACTAAAATATTTTAACCACAATTACTGATTAGACCATACAATGTGTTGATTATCGAGTTCATGACTTTGAAATAAAAGTAATGCAATGCTTATAAAACCATAACATCAAAACATTAAACAATTGAACTCATAACACCATGATTTTGGTAACTCAAAAATCCTTGGTTAGAGGATAAAAAATATGGTGGGGATGACACCCACAACATTCACTAATTGCAATATAAAGGGTGCTCGGTTAGAGCTACAAAGTTTAGCTATTTCTGATAGCTTACCCGGTTAAGAGTGTTTATAAGACTTGTTAGGTCTACCTGGTTAAAGAATTTGTACAAACTCTACACTTGAGATGTACCCTATTAAAGGATTTACATATATAAGATCGGTTAAGATCTACCCAGTATTGGGATTTAAAGCTCTCAATACAATAATATTAATAACTTAACAATGTCTGTAAAAATGCATCAAATGTAAATGTTGTTCAAACTCTATGTGCTCTGATATGTGTTACCTCAATTCCCAAATTGTAACATTGTTCTTCTCTGCTCTGGTGTAGCTAAATTTATGCTCGGTGCTCTCTGCTCTGCTCTTCTCTTTGTTCTTCAATAACTCCTTTAACAACAATAACAATAACAACTCTTTCTCCTCCTTCTCTGTATATCCTCTTGTGTCTCTTACACATAAATTTCATCATAGATATATATGAGTTTTTCCTCTTAATCTTATGTGTTAGGTATGCTGTAAATTTCTCTTGACCATTAGATCTTCTTTCTAGCTCGGTGACCATGTCACTTTTACCTTGGTACTTGTTGTTTTTCTTGGAAATGAAAAACTTTCATTTTACCATTTGATCTCTACCTTAGATCTTCACTATGATTTATTTGAATCATTGATCATGTAATAAACTGTTATAAATATTTGTATACACGTAATTAATGCTCTAACAATCATTAAATAGGATTTGGTCACATTTTTTATTAACTGTCTAATTCAGTTAAATAACTCCACAATACTCGGTTAAGTGTTCTTCATCACTCGGTGTACTAAATGTGCTTGGTGTAGTGTGTCACTCAGTAACTATAAGTGTTCGGTGCTCTGTCAACTTTGTGCTTTAACAACTGGCTCGGTGTGCATTATCGACTTGTGTTTCTCCATTTACCGATTGATTCTCCTTGACTCTATGGTTTTGTCTAAACTAATGACAACAAAATATCTTGTACAGATAAAAATCTCCCCCTTTGGCATTAGTTGGGCATTTTTGACAAAAACTTCAAAGTCATTAAAATTAGTAACTCCCCTCAAATGTTACTTCTATATATATCTCTTTTTTCATTTTCCGCACTTTTTTTTTTTTTGTTTTTTTTAAATATATCTATCTCCCTTTTTTTGTTTTCTGAATAAGTAATATATCTATCCTCCTTTATCTCTCTTTATCTGACTAAAATATCTATCCCCCTTTTTTGACA
The DNA here is from genome assembly GCA_018584345.1 of Thuja plicata. Lineage (NCBI taxonomy): Eukaryota > Viridiplantae > Streptophyta > Pinopsida > Cupressales > Cupressaceae > Thuja > Thuja plicata. The sequence goes on along the minus strand of MU227961.1, from coordinate 1,411,092 downwards.
AAAAGTGTCAAAAAGTAAAACTTATTAATCAAAAATATGTTTATACCTCGGTTGTATGCTTGAAAGTACAGTCTCCCATGTATCTCAAAGATTCTGGAGTATAATAATGTATTTTATAATATTTTGCAGATAAGCCAACTATGGTGTCTAGTGAACTAATATCTGGAAAACTTGCTAGTTCTTTGGATTTCTTCAAGTGTATCTGCATTGATAGGATATGGGGAATCAACAGTGCTTGCAATTCAAGCATTTCCAATCTTAGTTTGTCCTCCCCTGTCTCAATGAAAGTTGAAATCCCATGATGTACCTTTGAGTAGTAAGTGTGGAATGCTCCAGGCTTGGTAGATAGTTTGTTAAGATGCTCATTCAACTCTTTCTCAATATCTGCTTCCTTCTTCTTGATCTCAATAGTAAAATTCAAAATAATACATAACTTTTGAAACAATGAAATGATGGATGTTAGTTTTGTTTCAATTTCAAAACATAACTCAGAAAGAGTTACCATTTCTATGTCAATATCTTTCAGTAAATCTTCCACCAATTTCTTCTCCATGCTCTCCTTGTGAATCTTCAACATATATTCTATCATATCCATGTTTGGTTCTTTGATTTGTTGGGCTAAATCACCAACTTGGTCCAATAGGGGTTTAAATTCATCAATAGTTTCTTCAGGAATAATTTCCTAGAATATGTCCTTAACATGCTCAAGTATATTTACCTTTTTCTTCTTTACAATTTACTTTTCATGTTTAGCCTTTTGAGTTACAATCTCAGCATATATACCTAATTCTTTAGGCTTCATCGCATTAGGGTCTCCTTTAGGTATTATGATTTGCTTGCTCAAATCAATGATTTGCTTCCTCTTTTTGCTCTTCTTCTTCTCAATCAATCTTCTCTCTCCAGTAGAGCATTTGGAACGTGATGCCTTAGTTGCATCACGTGACTCGGTATGGGTACCAACTATGCTCTCTTATGATTTTACTTCTTCTTTCTATTCACCTTTCTATTTCTCTTCATTCTTTTCCTTAAGATTTGATTCCTATTGCATTTCACTTTTAGTATTTGTTGTCTTTTGTACATTCTGATCCATTGTTGTTTTAGTATCTTGCTTCAGACCATCAGTGTCGGTTAGGGGTTCCAACTCAGTGTTCTTTCCTTGTTCTATCTCGGTGGCCTTAATGTTAGAGTACATAGTTTTCCTCACTTATTAATTATATCATGTTGATATTAATTATTAAGTTAGTCGTACTCTATTTTTCACTTAAGCTTTCTCTTAGGTTAGCCTTTTCCTTTTTTAGGATTTCATTCACCTTTAAGGTTGAATGCTTGTATTTGTTTTTGCATACTCTCTGAATACATTTTTGAGTTCTCACTTTTTGAGCACAGAAGGGTTTCTGCGTTTTCTATCTTTTGCTTCATTCTTTGTAACAGGTATTTTGCATGCAGATTGGTCTTCGAAGTCAAAGCTGTATTTCTTAGTTTCTACATGGTATCAGAGCCACCCTGCTGCTGCCTGGTTTGAAGGTTTTTTGAAGCTACAATTCGAAGATGATAGCCACAACCTCTCCGGGGTTTTTTTATCATTTCTAAGGAGACACTATTTTTTGGAGCTGTTTGAGCCAAAATAGAATCCACCATCATGCTCAAAAGGCCTGAGAGAGTCAAAATACATATAAATTTTGATATATTTGGTCACAGTGACCTCTGGAGAAATTTTTTGGCCTATTAGAGCCGTATGACACAAAAATCGAGGTGAAAACAAAAAAAAATTAAAAAAATTGCATATTTTCTAAGATTTTTGGGGCTGCCAGAGCGCGCCGCCACTGCGCCACCCTGGCACCACCGCTGTGCTGCCTGCACACCACCCCCGGCCGGCACGCCACCCGCCGGCCACCGCGCCGCCAGCGGGACCCGCCGCCACCGCCCGGCCGCCTCCGCCACCCAGCCCGACTGCCACCTTCGCCAGTGCCACCGCCTACTGGCCACCTCTGCCCTTTTGGACGTCCTATGACGGCCATATGGCCGTCAAATTGTTTCCCAAGACTGTGTTTTTCCAGGGAGCTTGTCTTTTGGGGGTACCTGCACCTTTTTGGCCCTACAGGGCTCATATGGACTCAGATTTTTGACTTCCATATGCTGTCGGAAAGCTCTTTCTGAGCCCATCACTCTAATTTAGGTTTCATTTCCTAATTTTTCCATTTGCATGCTAGATTTTGTAGTCAAAGATGCACCTTCTTTTGTGCTCCTGTTCTACTTCTAGAACTCAGTTTTTTTTTCTTGTTTCTTGTGCTTTAATAGAAATTTTTGGTGTATGGGGGATAGTATTATACATTGTGGGAGGGTGCATATTTCTTTCTATATTTTAAATTCAGAGAGACCCTTCTACTTCCATCTTATTCTCTCAATGTCAGACACATCCATTGTCGTTCTAACTCCACATAACTACCACACATGGAAGCCACAAATGACCAGAATCCTCATGTCACTAGGTTTATGGTCCTGCCTAGATGCGGTTCAACCAGTTCTACAGAGGCCTTATGAGGCTCTTATGCATAGAAATAGGATGGATGAGGCAATGGGCCTCATTTCCATGAATATATCAGATGGGTTGTTTTTCCACCTGGATGGTCTGACCACACCCAGGGATATGTGGGATAATTTTTCCACCTTGTTTGGCACAATGAATCAGTTCAGGGTTCTCTAGATAGATGCAAAGTTCACCTCCTTGGTACCTGAATCATTCACCAGCATTGAGGACTTCCTGATGAAGTTCAAGTCTCTTCGATCTATTTTACAGGTTGCTGGAAAGATGAAGTCAAATGATGAGTGTATCTTTCTGAGACTCTCAAAGCTTCGTGGCCCTTATCACATTTTCACTTCTACCTTCTACTCCACTATGGATGCTCTGGGTGCACATCATGTTATGCCCTCTTTTGAGACCTTCTGTGATAGGTTAACTCATGAGCAGTCCAAGCTCAGTCAGATGGATTCTCTTACAGGTTCACAATCATAGGCATTGCTTGCCAAGACATCTCAGGATATACAGAAGTCGAAGACGAAGCAGATATCTGATTCCTCTTCTCAACACTCTACTAGCCCACCATCTTCTTCTAAAGAGGAGAAACAGAAGACTGAGAACCCTACATGTTCCTATTGTCAGAAGGGGCCTCATGATGAGTCACATTATTTTCAGAAGAGATTTGATGGCTATGAGAAACAGATTACAGATTTGCAAGCTCTCCTTCAGAAGAGCACTATTTCCTCTCCATCCTCTTCCACCTCACAGGGGTCTTCTTTTTAGTCTTCTGCCTCATCTTCGACATCTGGACAGGATTTTGGATAGGGTCATGCATTATGGGCTTTCATTGCATCCCCTTCCCAGGTCCCTTGGATACTGGATTCAGGTGCTTCTCACCATATGGCGTCTTCTCTAGAGATCTTCTCTTCTATTGAGGTTTCTCCTATCCCTCACATTCTCATGGGGAATAACACTATTATTCCAATCTGTGGGAAAGTTTTTGTACGCATTCAGGATGGCACATTCACTGATGTATTGTATGTTCCCTCTCTATCTGCAAACCTTCTCTCGATTTACCAGATTACACACAGTGGATCAGGGAAGACAGTTGAGTTCACTCTAGATTTAGTCTTTATTTGGGCTTGTGTGACAAGTGGCATTGTTGCTACAGGGACAGTTGATCATTCCACCTGTCTCTACACCTTTTCTCACTTTGGTCCACCATCTCCATCATCGAAGCACAGCTCTCCTCTTACGCGAGAGTATCATGTGGTGCAATCAGGTCACTTGAACCTCTATGTTGTTCCTGAGACTCCTGTTGTGACTACCACACCACATCTTGTTGAGGTTTCTTCTCTTCAGCAAGACTCTTCTTCAGCACTGCCAAACCCTCCAGCTCCATTTATCGAGCCACCAGGTGCAGTTGTTGAGGATTCTATAGAGTACACTCATCTCCTCTCTCGTGACAGTATCAACGCACCTGTCATACCACTTGCATTGGGGATCCCATTTCAGGATCCTCATGTCTACTCCTTTGAGCATCAGCTCGGCCTTCCAATGACACCTCATCTTTTGAGGTCACCTCTTCAGTGCTCACTTCCTTTCACTCCTTTGTATTGGCGTCATGGTGGTTTGTTCATTGATCCAGGGGTTCTTTCATTCTGGGGGGGCTTTGGAGCCTCGACGCTCTCTCACGGGGGGGTTGGCAGCACGCATTGTACTCATGGCTTTGAGAGAGTCTCTTGAAGTCATCCTTTGTCTTTTGCTTTCTTTTATATCTCTTTTTAGAGAGGATTTTTTCCCACTGGTTTTTCTCCTTTATCTCCGGTTAACAGAGATTTCCTTGTATTGGGTACCTGATCAGACCTTGTTGCTGGGACCCATTTCTTGCTTTCATAGTTGTGCTAGGTTAGCTTACCTCCTGAGCTTCGCTTAAGGGGGGGTGTTAGAGTACATAGTTTTCCTCACTTATTAATTATATCATGTTGATATTAATTATTAAGTTAGTTGTACTCTATTTTTCACTTAAGCTTTCTCTTAGGTTAGCCTTTTCCTTTTTTAGGGTTTCATTCACCTTTAAGGTTGAATGCTTGTATTTGTTTTTGCATACTCTCTGAATACATTTTTGAGTTCTCACTTTTTGAGCACATAAGGGTTTTTGCATTTTCTGTCTTTTGCTTCATTCTTTGTAACAGGTATTTTGCATGCAGATTGGTCTTGGAAGTCGAAGTTGTATTTCTCAGTTTCTACACTTAAGTTGTCCATCCTTATCCTTATTTGTATCAATTGGTGTCTTGGTTGCCATGTCTAGTGTGTCTAGTACAAACTCAGTATTAGCAATATCATCAATTGTGTATCTTTGTACTTTTTCATGATCGGATCTTTTCTCAGCAAAGGTGCATTATCAATATCCATACACTCGGTATCTTTCATTTGTGTATCCATTACATCTTCATCTTTTGATAACTCTTTTGCAGGATCTTCTTCCTCAAGTATATCTTCAATCATAACCTCTGCATTGTCAGTAGTTAGATCAATAGGATCTATTTTCTTTGTGCTTCCCTTTATTTGATCAGCAATGTCTGGTTCTTGTTCCTTCTCTACTTCATGATACTCGATATCATCTATTTGAAATGTATCCTTCCATTTTTCAGATGTATCCTTCTCCACTCATTGTATGTCTCCATTCATTATTCTGAGTGCTCTCCTCTTGACTAGAAATATGTTTGAATGCTTCTTTAATTCTTCACGAATCTCAAATGGTGCAAGGTTGGTAATAGTGTGTACAAGAGATCTCTCTCTCATTTCTTTTTCTACATTTAGTACATACTTCCATCTTGCATCTATTTTATTGTATAGTTCCTCTGGTATCTTGTCTGCAAGAACAATAGGTGTCAATCTATATCTCAGTAAAGTTACAACAACAACTTCTTCAATCTTTTTCTTATCTTATTCATTCCTTTTCTCATATTTTTCTTTCCTGAAGGCTCCCAATCTTCTTGATTTCTTTAAACTTTCCAAATAATCATCAAGACTTTGTGGAACTCGTGAAAGCTATGCAACTTGTATAGATTTATTAGGCTCATCAGACTCTATTTCACTCTCATTTATTTTGCATAAGTGGTGAAAGGGGCATATGGAGAGATCTCCTACAGACTTGATCCAAGTGATATGGGTCACCTTTGAAGTTTTTATGCTAGTAATATTATGACTATCCTAAGAGGATTGGTTATGACAATCATAGTGATGATGTTAGTGTCAAAATAAGATAAGGTTTTGTGTATGTGTTTTGGTATTAAAAAATCATTGAAATCACCCCTAATTCATTGAGAAGAAGGTCCCAAGGTCATAGTTGGGAATTTGAAACCATTTGTGGTTGTTTGGCTTAGTCTATCAAATTTTCATTCTAGTTTGAACAAAACAAGAATTGTAAATCCTATTAAATTGTTTCCTTGTTGAGAGTCATCACAAAGAAGTTCATGATTTTTAAGCCTCGTGAAAAGTTTGGCCATGACATTTGTACTGTCCAGGGTAGGTTTGTTCAAACCCCCTAAAAGTGATCAATGTTAGAGTCTAGATAAGTGCACCTGGACATAACTATGGAGTTGGTGTAGAAACGCCTTGTCATTTTGTGTTGATGTCCTAAAGAAGACCCTTTCTCAACATCAAATATCTATCATGTTGAGATCACTCTCAATTATTTGGAATTCAATTGAGGGATAGTCCATCATTAATTGAGCATTGTATTGTAATATCTTTTGAAATATTGTAAGTCACAAATATTATGCCACATGAAATCAAAAAACTACAACCTAGCATATTGAGAGCCCATTCTACTATATTGTAATTCACTTGTGACCATGAATCAAATAATTATGTTATTTCATTTGGATCAATTATGCATTTATTCATTTAGACAATCATTCATAGGGCCTTTAGTAATGGCTAACCATGAATCAGATGAATTTTAGACCAACTTAAAGAGTAGTGAGAATTGATCTATACGTGTTATTCCATGTGCATGGTGTTCTTCCATATATTTTTTTTGGCTTTCCAATGCATGTCATTTTTGGAAGACCTCAAAGATAGTCTCGCTAACAAACTTGTCTCCTATCCAAGGATATGCATGAAGGTATGATGAATATTTGCTAATATCAAGCCTTAACGAGTAGTATTGGGACCTCATAGCTTGACCTATAACTACTCATCTTTAGACCTCATATGAGTGGGCATACAAAAAGAGATGAAATTCACATACATCACAATAGAACTCAAAAGTGATATTAAGTGTGTAAGTGTTGATACCAGTAATCTAACACCAAAAGGAGAATACTCAATGTATAACTATATTATATATGTTTGATAGTGCTATTTACATAATGACTTATAAGTGACAGAGATTGAAAATAGATAGAATAAATGAAACAAAGAAATCAAAGAAGGCAATCTACAACATGACTAGAAATATACTAATATTATTATATTATGCTAGTTCTATATAATATATATGAGAACATGTATGAGGCTTTTTTTCTATTCTAGTTGCCAAGAATGAAATGTACATTATTATATAGAAATATACAAGAGAAAGGAGATGAAGCATCAATTGGGAAAAACCATTTCATGCCTACTTCATGGCTAATGAAAAATCACAAGAGTCAAGTCATGACTTGGAATTTAACACATGCTAATTAGGATGAGAAATATTCTAACAAAACCACAAGGGCTATAATGTAACATTGAGATTTACAACAAAATTTAGTGACCCAAATCATATTGGATTAGTGATCACTCACACTCAACCAAAATAATTCAAGTATCAAGTATTGTGGATACATAGATAGTTGTAGGTTATTAGCATGCATCAAATAGTTATTAAAGAGCTTATCATAAAACATCTACACTCTAGCATGAATATTACTGTTACCCAAATTTTTCACATGTAGGAAAGTAGTCATTACAGTCAAAAAATTTGCATAAAGAGACATCTTTTTAACATTACTGTTCAGCCAATGCAGATGAATACATTACTATTACATTCATATTATCATATTTTATTTGTACTCTAAGTTTTGATCAAATTCACACTTTCATATTTATAAATGATCATTACATTGTGCATTCATTTTGAATGTATTAGACAAGTGTTCCTTCAAGGTCACATCTTGCATACTGAAACTTAAGAGGACATATGCAGAAAAGAAAGTAAAAGAGAAGCATGATGAAGTCTAGGGATCTATGTATTGCCTTTAAGAGGTCTTCTAGTTTTTGGAGTTGTTCATTTGCATCATCTAATGTCTTGGTGGTCTAGGTCTTGTCTTTGTCTGTCCTACATCACAGATCTTCTGTTGTTCCTGTTTCCTGCAACATCATGGTGGAAAATATGTTAGGTCCAATTGGATCTAAGCAATACATAAAAGCCTAAAATACACCATGCACCAGTTAAACTCCCTGAACTGCATATTTACTGATGACATCAATGTGATAGAAAGATATGCATTTACATTGACAAAAATAATAACATAAAAAAGACATTCTTTATGAAACCCTTTGTTGTATTTAAAAGATGAGTGAGTGTCACGAGCCCGTGCTCAAACTTCACTAACATGTGCAAGTGTTCAAACTGTACAAGACAAGTTATGTGTGTGCAAGAGAGAGAAGAGATGCAGAACAGGTTGAGATGCTATTGAAAGTGCCAAAATTACAAACAGTCAAGATCAAATCACAGAGTGTCGTTTCATGAATATTGGTACAATATATCTTTGCTGATTCAAAAGTACAAATTCAACAATATCACTATTGATACTGGTATGTAGAAGATGAGCAAGATTCAGTGTTGTCAAAAGATTAGATTATGCATATGCATATGCAGATGCCAGAATAGACAATGGATTACAATGTTGTTGTGTATATTTAGATAAAAAATGCAGTGTTTACCATAATGAAAATCAAATGATGGTGTTGTTTAAAGGTACATTTCACTATGATCTACCTTTTTGCAAAAAGGGTGATATGCATATACAGGGGAGAATAGAGTTCATAATAAGTGCATATTCAAGAGTGATAAATAATTTATGCAAAACAGAGCAAAAAGAAATAAGTCACAGTGAATAGCATATTCAAATATTAAATAGAGCCTACAGAAGACAGCATGATACACCAACACAAGATAAATTTCAAATTTAAAATCATAGCTGGCCTCTCTTTGTCTTAGCAAGAATACATGAGAAATCCTTCTAATATGCAGTGGAGCCAATAAAGAAACCCGAGTTCATCTCTCGGTTACAGCGAGAGAGTAACTCTTGCTATGAATTCACTATTAAAGAGCAGATTTGTCAATATTTATGCATACAGACTTCGTCATTAACAGAGGCTCGAGCCAAGAAGGACATCAATGTGCATAGATTAGAAAAAATAATAAGATAAGAGCAAGGAAATTGTTTAATCTAAGAGTTAGGTTTAAGAAGTGATACCATGAATAATGCAGAACTAAGTGCATACACCAAAATACAATTAGGCAAGGAGACAAGATTTTGAAGGGGGAAAAGTGAAAAAAAAACCCCAGTGATAATATTATGAATGGGCAAAAATGCCTAGAGAGAGAGAGAGAGAGAGAGAGAGTGAGCTATGCTCTTACAATGATATTCAAGAAGAAGTGAAGAATTGAGTCTAATGTGTGTGAGAGAAAGAAAACCATCTCTTTAATAGAGAGGTGAGGAGGGAGTTACATTGTAACTCCCATTTCTATAGATGCCACATGTCATAAGTGTGTGAGCCAAGTGTAGGATTCCTCA
>MU227961.1:1345496-1389027 GCA_018584345.1 Thuja plicata | reverse complement strand
AGGTGAGGAGGGAGTTACATTGTAACTCCCATTTCTATAGATGCCACATGTCATAAGTGTGTGAGCCAAGTGTAGGATTCCTCATAAGGAGGAATATCTAAGAATAATAAAGGATACCTTGGTTTATACTAGTAAATATAACAACCAAGGAAAGATTAATTCTAACAGATTGTCTATTCAAAACACAGAAGCTTATCTCAATAAAAGCTATGGAGTAAACAGCATGTTCAAATCAAAAAGACAGAATGAAAACAATGCATGAAGAGTGACTTATCTGCAGAGGGTCTGAACAAGAGCCCGAGTTCCAAGTGGTGACGGCCCGAGTTCTCAGTGCTATGTAATATGGAAGGTGATAGAGGCCCAAGCTTCTTATGGGATACACAAAGCAACGCCATATATTATGGCACATAACTCCAGTTTAAAGCTAGAGCCCATGGCACTCCAGTCAAGCCCGAGCTTCATGCTCAAAAGCAGATAAAACCCAAATACAGCGACATCATGCAAAGTTCAGAGGTGGAGCCCAATTTTTATGCAAAACATGAAACTATAAACTGCTTAAAAAGATACATAGACAATGCCATGTGTCATGGTAACAAAACCCCAGCAAGCATTCGAAGGCTCCACAAATAACGCCATATTTATGGCATGTTACAAATAGTTTACTCTAGCAAGAAAGATAGGAGCCCGAGCCTCCAAGGAGAAGTTTCCAGTACAAGCAAAGTCAAACATAGAGAGCCCGAAATAGCAGCATGGCGACACAATCAGTGAAATAGAGTTTTCGAAAGCCCTTATTCTTTTCCCAATACAAAGCTACAGATTTGCAAAGTGAAATGGCCGAAATGCCTATGTCAAATTCAATAGAGTTTTGGAGTCCACAATGCATAGGTAGTAAAGACCCCATGAATCACATGCCACAACAGCTACTTAGCTGATGAATACATTTGTATTTTGTGAGAGATTGGTTATTGTTTAGAAATAGGTCATGTTGACCATGCTATGGTGTCGGCTGTGCTTTGGGAGTTTATGTTTTTATGCAAATATAGTGGGGGTCCATGTTGTGGGTTAGGATCTTGATTGGGTTGGTAATATTATTGTAAAGATATAGTTTAAAGATGCCAACATTAGGTGAATTCATTTTTTAAATTTGAATTTAAGGCTAAGTTTAGGAATGTATTATGCCTTAAATTTAGGGTTTTAGAGGGATCATGGAGAGATTTTATTAAAGCTATATTATAGGCATCAATTGGGGCTAATTTTCAGGGGTTTCTTTCTATTTAGGAGACCTTTTTGGAGGGAGATCTCATTTTTGAGATAAGCCATGTGGACTATTTAGTGGACTGTTTACTTCATGTTTAGGGGTTCAGATTTGGTGAAAACAAGGTTTTAGTGAACTATTTTGTTCCTATACCACTTTTTCATGCATTTTGTATCCATTGAGTTGCAGATCTTGGAGAAAAGGCTCAAAGTGAATTCATTGTTCCTTGATGCCTTGGAAATACTATTTGTAACCTACTTGTCAAATTTTTGGAGGATAATAAAGAAGATGATCTATTTTTCCTATATGCTCCTGAGTTTTGATTTCAAAATCTTGTTTCATCTTTCTTCATAAGTGTTATTCATTTTGGTAGCTAGGAGAAGTGAATGTTTATTATTCCTCCTCTACGTGGACAAGATTTAGACATCATGAAGAATATGTATCTTTGTTGACTGATTAAGTTATTTGTGGTCCATACCCTAATAGCCAAGTCTTTTAACATTCGAAGTCTCAAAATGTGGTATATGAGTTAGGATTACTGCATTAGTTTTTTCCAAATAAAGTCTGATTTCATTTTGGTGTATCACCCCATTTCCCATTCAGTTTTAAATCCTTTTTCCCTTTTCCCCATCAAATTTCAAATCAAAAGGTGATATCCCAAATTCAATAGGAACCAGCCTAGAATCCGGAGACTCCTTCTCAATCATAGTACACCCACAACTAGAGGAGGTTTCCATTGTCAGGATGGAATTGTCATGTAGCCCTAATGCCTGAGTTGGGGTGACAATTCTAAGCCTGAACAATTACATCAATAAAAACATTAGCATTTTGACATCATAGGCATCACAACTCACGGTTGACATGTCTTTGATATTGTTTCATTCAAAAGAGATGTTTGACTCATTAGCAAGGAAACTATAACATTCCTCTCCACATATGACAATCCTCATTATATTTTCTTGAAAAGCATTTTATATCAAATAAAAGGCCAAAACTATATGGAAGGCCCAACAACCACACAAAATTAGGGTTCAAAGTTTCAAATGTAGAATCAAAGCTAAACTTTTACATTTGTTCATGCATACCAATACACACTTATTCACATTACTCTTCTTTAGTATTTTATTTAGACTTTTGATCTCTAGATTTTAGCACCTATAGTTATCAAATTATTTTTATAGCATAAGAACCAAAATCAATACTATAATATAAAGGGTTGTAGCTAAATTTCACAACATTCTTCCTTTCACTACTAAATGTTGAATTTGCAATAGTAAATTATGTATGAGGAACAAGAGAAGTTAGAGAGTAAGTAAAAAGAGGCTATGATAGTAGTAGTCACCTTCCTTCTTGTTGGAAAAGGTTGATCTCTTGATAATCGATTGTAACCAACAAGCATTCTCTTTATTTCCAACAAAATTTAATTAATACACATAACAAAATTAACACTCGAAAATATTACCAGGGTCGCCTAAGATTCCAATTGCGCTACTAATTTATTGAGAGAACATATTCGTCGAGAGCCCTATTAGGACTGTAAAACCTTGGGTTATCATGGTGTTGTTCCTTCAATTTCTTGCAAAATTTCTTAAACCCTTGGTTCGATGTTTTGCCCTAAACCCTGAGCGTCCCGAGTTTCTTGTATTTTGGCATTTCTTTTTCATTCACTTAAGTTATCATCTGATGGGCTTAAGTTGTCATCGCGGGGCATGTTTCTTCTATGTCCTAAGCTCTAGTGAGGTCTATGTTTTATTTTTTCATAAGTCCTAAGTCCCCGTCAGGTTTATTTGACACATTTGTTGAGCAGGTTCATTTTAATCCAATGGTTGGTGCATTGCCTCAAGGGAAAGATGATCATTGAATATCCATTAAGGCATCACACTTTGTTGACACCGGTCCATTTTGAGATCATGGGGCCAAAATGTTCAAAGTTGATGGGAAGTTAAAGGTCATACATGTTAGATTTGATCAAACGGTGGACGCTATCCCTTAATCACAAGATGCGGCCAGTTTACTTTTCAAGGCACCGCGCCTGAATGCCAAGTGTCTTTCCTCAGATCATGAAGTTAGCATGTTCAAAGCTAGCAGTCAGGATTTTGCACCTTCAAATCTATTTTCATTGCATGGCGTGCGTGTTTTCAGGATCAAGACTTGCAAGGAAATTATTCTTCACGGAATCGTGCCTGAGCGACACGTGGAAAATGGTCGGGCTAAAGGATATAAATCATCAAGCGGTTTTGATAATATCTAACGGTTGGTGCTTTCCCATGATTAAAAGATGAGAACTATTTATCCATCAAGGCATTGCGCCCATGTGACAAGTGTCCGTTTAATATTTTGGACCCAGGGGTGACAGGTGGCGGCTTGTCGCGTAGTCGCAATGGTCAGAAGAGAGAGAAAAGAATGATCGTGAGTTCACGAGGTGTTGTCGCATGTCCTTCCCGGAGATGAAGATAAAGTAAAGGGAGGGTCAGATCTTCTTTCATCCAATGATTGGCGTGATGCCGCTAAGCGAAGAAGCACAGAGGATATTCATCGTAGGTTCACGTCTTTGCGCCGCGTGGCAGTTGGTGGGACACTGTCAGGGTTGCAGTATTAATGGGACCTTCAGACCAAATTCTATCAAATGGTAGGTGTAATGCCTTAATCAAAATTTGTGAGAAGTTTATTTCTTTGTGGCATCACACCTGAGAAATGCGTGGAGGATGGCGGGGCCAGTGTAAAGCCAAAGGAGGGTAAAGGGCATTCACACTAAAAATGATTGAACGACAAGCGTAATGCCTCGATCGAAAGACGCATAAAGGTTATGAATCAAGGGTTCACGCTTGGTCGACACGCGTCCCAAAAGTCAAAAGTGAGACCAAATTGCTACGTGAAGGTACCAACAAGGGAAAGATCGACGGTTGTGTTTTAAACTTGATTGTAAGATTTGATCTAGATCGTTGGGTTTCTTTCCTGTGCCATGGTGACCGTTGGAGCCAATTTATTTGAATTTTCAAACTTGTGCAGAGGGTTTTCTAACCATAGCATCTCATTCCAAGTAGCAGAGGGGTAGATGGATCAACCTGATCTTCTGGGTTGCATTTATGTGGCTATAGGGTGCCAAACAGATAGATTTTCTATGACTGTGGCTTCATAAATGTTTTTTGGTGGTGACTCAGGGCTCTAATCAGATTTTGAAGATATTTTGTGACTTTAGTCGCTTCCCTATCCAATCTACTTTAATGAAGGCTTGGTTCCCGAGTTGTGGTGGTTGTATTTTAGGGATTAGTATTTCCCTAAGACAGTCCAAACTCGTGGTATCCAATTGGTATAACTAGGGTTTTTTGATTCATTTGTAATGATGGGAATTTATGCCATAGAAGGCTTGTAAGCTCTGCATATTTGATTAAGACTATCAGTGGTCTCTTTGGCTCTAATTCTAAAGGTTTTAGATGCTTTAGCAATAAAATATGTCTGTAACTTCCTATTATTTGTGAGATATTAATAAGTAATGTCTTTGTTTCAGTTTCTTGTATTCATTTGGGTTGCTAAGGACATTTCAATCCATCACTCTATAAGGCAGAGGGTCTAACTAGTTTAAGGTTTCTTTCAGAGAGAATTAAAAATCCTTAAAGCAGTTTTAGCGAGTAAAGGACTGTAATGAATTGGATAATTACATTTTCTTTCAAGAAGTGTGAATTGAGTATGTAAGGCATAGTCAAGTTTAGGAGATCATTTTTCAGGTTTTACATTTGATGTATGTTGTTGTTAAGAGTCTTTTCATTTAGAGTGACTCCATACCCATTGGATAGCGCACTGTTCTAGTATGTTAGAATGTGTGGTTCTCACCAATCTTTATAAAATATGTTACCATTTACATGTTTTATGATTGCATCCACCATACCTGCTTGTTTGTGATAATATTGAATATTGAAGGCAGAAGATAGGTAATACCCACCTGAGTTTGTGGATCTCAAAGTGCAGAAGGTTTTAGGACCTTTTTGAACGTTGTTTCTTTTCCTTGTTGAATCAGTGATTGGCCTATAAAGGAATATACATGAGCCACAGGTATACAAGGGATCATCAAGAAAAGGAACTAACAAAAATGGCGACTCTACTGGGGAACTGGTGCAGGGCACCTCTTGCAGTTTCTATTTTGATGCTAGGTTGTTTGCAATAAGGTGTGAATCCTTTGGATTGCCCTAGTGTGTGTGTGTGGGGGGGTCTATTTTGTAAGGTGAAGGACCCTAAGGTAAGTTATAAACCTTAAGGGTACCTGAAACCATGTTAGACCAGTCTAGTCTCTTTTAGCTATTTCTTGTTCTTAGGTTGAATTTTATGTTTTGTAGCCTTAGTGTTGTATGTGGTAAATTTGGCCTTATTAACTCACCATACACTTTAACATAGTCCTTCTTCACCAGGTACACACAAGACTAAATATGAGATTATTCATCCTATCTGCCTGCATGATTCGACCTGTTGCCTTCTATCCAGACGAGGTTTTTGAAATTGCTCTTAGAACGAGAGTCTCACAACCATAGACCAATCTAGGAACGAAGGATTTTTCTCCATGAATGCAATACAATGCAAGATTATTCTAAGAAATGGTGATGTGAGATTATTCTACATGATTTCAATGCAATTATTCTAGAAATTGAAACTATTCTATTGCAATAATGAAATTATTCTATATGAGATATCAAGAAATGTGACAATAATTCAGTATTCTAACAATGCATGAAAATGAGTGGGGGTTTTGAATGAAGAATGAGAGTTCTTTTATAGACACAGAGATTGTTCAAAATGGAAACTTTCCTCTTTGAAATAAAACAGATAGAAAAGCCAGTTTGGAATAGAAAGCTTTATTCAAAAGAATACAATAAATTGTTTTCTTTCTGCTTTAGCTATTTTCTTTCCTTGATTTAATTCTGTTTTATTTGAATTAAATTGTTTTCTTTCTCTTTAAAGCACAATTAATTCAAAGATTCTATTTCTGAACAGAAGAAAGATTTTTGAGAGATTATCCAATTGATTAAATAAATATGACCTCATAATTGCTTTTTCTCAATTATCTGAATAATTAAATTGAATTATTGAAATGAGGATATTTATCTAACAATTAAATATTATTTAATTCCTTTTTCATGTGTCTTAGCTAAAGAGGGCGAATTTAATTTAATTAAAGTGCTAGGACTTTATTAATTAAATTAATTCGATCATAAGGTTTGTTTAGCCAAATAGGTATTTAGGAATTAAATATAATGTATGATTAATGCAAATTTAGGATTTTCTGCATTTGACACTTAGGTCGAGTAGAGTCAGTCAAAACTCAGAATTGCCTAGTACAATAGGACTTTGATGATCTAGAAGAGTGACAATCGCAACAAAATTGGTTAGGGTTGCAAGATGCCAATTTTGGGGTGTTACAAGTGTAGGTTCTTGGCATATTTTAGCTCACTCCTAAATCCTTGGATGTTGGTAGTGTGGCATCTTGCTCAAAATTGCAACTTTGACAAATGTTGCTAAAAAGTTGTCTTTTTACAAAATGTTGCATGAGCCACTTTTGCAAAATGTTGCTCGAGGAATGACAACTCAATTTGAAATGGCCACACCAAATTCTTCGAGCATCTATAACGCCAAGATGATGGTATTTGATGTCCTTTTTCCTTCTAGGAAGGTCAGAAGTCACTGTGTATGGAGCTTGATGTTCAGAGAAGGAAATAGAAGAGTTTTCTAAGTCATTTTGTGTGTGTACGGCCTGGTACATATTCATTTGGTGAAAATACTTGCAAAAATTTGTGATGTTTTGAGTTATCTTACCACTCCAATTGGTTTCATCCATTTTTGTGAAGTTACATAAGAGTTAGAGAATTTTGTTTGGTCACTGTCTAAGAACCCTATTTTCCTGGGCCTACTCCAAAGATGTGACCCTAACTTTGGATTTATCTAGTGGATCTGCTCGACCACTTGGGAAATAAAAGTTAGGGTCATGCATTTTAAGATTTCAAAGGCTCAGAAGCTCAATGTTGGTTCCATGAATTTTAAGACAAAGTCCTAGGCTAATTATCCCTATGTAATTAGCTTGCTTTTTTGGTACAGTCGTATGCATGTGAGTTATATGGTTGGAAGGATCGAACCAATGGTGGATCTAGGTCATTTTGGGATAGAGGGAACTAGCCAAGTCCTTGTGCTCACTCTGTGAACCCATCTTAGACCACTTGCTTAGTAATCCAAGCCTAACCTAGCTAATTAGGCCTGTGAGCTTTTCAAGGGTTTAGTGGTGCTGGAATAGAGTGGAACCCTAAGGCTTTGTGGGTTTCTAATAATCCATAAAGGGTATCTAGAACCAACTTCAGATTAGTCAGATCCTTCTGTGATAAAAATTTATGCTCAAAAAACCCTCTGGATAGGGCTACAAGAGAATCTAGGCCAGTTAGTGTTTGGCTAACCTTGGGTTTATAGAACTGAATCCATTGGTGGATTCTCAACCCTTAGGGTCTAAGTAAAGTGTACCATCTATTGAATTGGTTATTTAAGGCCTCTGGTGAAGAGTTTCACTCTTAGGCGTGGTTTAGGGAAAGTGTCCCTAAAGGTAAATTTGCAGAGATTGATGTTTTGGTTTAGGAAGCCAAGTTGAGAACAAAAGAGTGACTTGGCCTCTTAAACAAGTTGTTATACACCCTAGTAAGACAAGTGTGGGATTGGAGTACTTGAAAAAGCAGTTTGAGGCAGCTATAAGGAGTTGGAACCTACCTAGGTCTTCCTATAGTGCACTATGCATCAAGAACTAAGAGATAAGTTCATTTCATAGTTTCGTTTAATATTTGAAAAATTTAAAGGTGAAGTCTCATTTTTTAATATCCCAAGTTTTTTTGGGTCGCGACTCCGAATTTGGTTGGCTAGTGTTTCAGTTCAAATCACAGTTTTTTTTTAGGTCTTGTTTGTTCAAGATATAAACAACATGAGAAATACTATAGCATATATGAAGGAATATCCGAAAGTTGAATTGGAGGGTGGGCTCCCAAAGTCTACTAGAAGAAATTGGTCAAAAAGGACAAAGTCTAGTGGTGCAGGTTCTTGGAAGCCTAAGGCTTCCGTTGTTGGTCAACCCTTGGGTGTTGTCCCTGAAGGGAGTGATTCTTCTTCTGTAAGTACTGAATAAGATGGTTTAGGATTTTTTGACAAAATGTTTGATACTCCTTTCCAAGAGGATATATCTCAGCAGAAGGATGTAACCTAGGTTCATTATAGGATGGATAATGAAAAGTAAAGTAGTAGGGATTCTAGACCTAGAAATATTTCAAATTTGGATACTTCTTCCCAAAGCACAAGGAATAACCCTTTTCTACAGGATGATCCTTATGAGCAAGCTATAAATCAAAGGGAAATAGATCTTATAAATGTAGAAGATTCTACAAATTTTGATATTACAGTACCTAATCCTAATGTAATTTTTGGAAATAATGATGCCTTAAGAAGAGAAATACAGGAACAAATGATTTTAAGGCAAAGAATGGAAAAGGATAAAGAGGAAGAAATCATGGGAGCTTGGTTGAGAATGAGAACTTGCAAAGAAGGTTGGTTCAACTTAAGTTGATGGATCAAGGCTTAGATCAGAACTATAAGGGTTTGAATAAAGAGATCTTTGGTGATGTGGATGCCTTGAGGAAAGAATGTATGGAGGAGAGATATTTAAAGAAAAATCAAGTGGAGCAGGATCATGTGATCAGACAAATTGTTGATTGGAAAAATGAAAGGCCTTCAAGGGCTCAAGCTTCCTTACAAGATCCTCCTTCAGTCAGTACAAGTAACCCTATATTAGACAAAGGTAAATAGAAGGTTACTGGTGTACAAATTAATGAGCCCAAAGAAACAGTTAAGCCATCTTAGGGTATGTCTTTACTTGACATAGAACTAGAAAGAGTTAGGAGAAAGAAAGATGATATCGCTAAACAGTTGGAAAAGGTAGAGTTAGATGTTGCTACTGCAGAAATGAAGAAGAAGGTTTCCTTCTTACAGTCTATTGCAAATCTTAAGGCAGTTAATACTACCGCTAATACTCAAGGTAGTATTGGATTAGGTCCTAAGGTGCAAACAACAAATGTTAATACTAATGCCATGGGATCTAGTTCATTTCAGGGTACTGCAAATCAAAACCTTGGTCTTGGTACAAGTGGCCAAAATATTGGGGGTGGTTTTTAGAGAAGACCCATGCATTTAGAGACATATAAACAATCATATTTTGATGGTATTCCAGGTCAACCAAATATCTTTCCAAATGAAATAAGGGATAGAATCCCTAAGTTTAGTGAAAATAATGTAATAACTGGTGAAGAGCATCTAAAGGCTTTCTCGAATAAAATGAATGATTATGAAATAGAGCATGAGGATATTGTCATGATGCTATTTGTGCAATCCTTAATTGAAGATGCCAGAGATTGGTACAGAGGCCTTGCTAATGGTAGTATTAGTTCATGGGATGAGTTTACACAATATTTTAAAAAACAATATGGTGTCAAGGTGAACTTTAGTTTTATGTTGAATGAGTTCAATAACATCAAGAAGCTTCAAAATGAAAGTGTAACTGGGTTTAATATCAAATTTCAGAAGGCCATGCATAGGCTTTTCCAAGTGCTGAGATTATATGAAAATGTATGTCTTACTACATATTGCAATGCACTGGATGGTAAGATTGCATATCTTGTAAGAGATAAAAATCCTAGTACTTTAAGGGATGCCTACAAGATTGTAGTTAATATAGAAAGTAATATAAGGGCTTCAGGAAAACTTGGGAAGAGAGATGATGGTAGGTTATGGAAAGATCCTAAGGGTAAACCTAATAGATTTCCCAAGGAGGAAGACAAAGTTGATAAACTAGTTACTGCAATCAAAGACCTTACTGCTAAGGTGGAAAAGAATGAAAGGGGCTTTCAGAATAACAGGCAACGGTTTCAGAGGTCTGATAAGCCTTATAGATTGCAGGACGTGTCCTATAAAACAAATTGGAAGGATGGTAAACCTCTTCCAGAGGGACCAAGTAGTGTAAACAATAAAGGTACTCCTGATCCATTGAAGAGGAATAATGTACACAATGCAGAGAATGCTTCCTGGTGTGTGACCTGCAATATGCCACATTCTCATTTTAAGTGTGTGGTTGCACAAGCTTTAGCAGGATCTACTAAGAATCGGGATGAACAAAGTTATCAAGAGGAGGAGAGACCTAAAGTCAATATGTTCATGACATATGATGAAGAAGAGAGTAATGAACCATATAATGCTATGCATCATACAATAAATGTTGCTAATGCAAAAGATGAACATTTTAAATTAAGAAGACCTAGTGATGAAGAGGTGAGATCTCTCACTGTTGCTGCAATTGCTCAGGCTAGGAGTGCTTGCAATTTGAGAAATAGGAAAGTAGATAGGGATCAGGGAAACCCTAGTTCATTGTTTATAAAGGAAGGTTCTCTTGAACCCCCAATTCAAAACAAAGATAATATTCTAGATCCAAGCAAAGGTACCCCATTACTAATCAAAGAATAGGGAAATCCAAGGAGAGCAAAGGTAAGGCTTCCAGTGGGGATGTCTTAGGTTTTCCATCTTTTGACATGAAACATACATTATCTCAAATGAAGGTGTCAATGCCATTGATCGAGATGTTGAAAATAAAGGAGCATAGAGAGGTTGCTTTCTCTTTACTCAAATGTATGTCTGATGATATTGTTCATGTTACAAAGACTATCATGAAAAAAGGAGATGATGAGGAGCAGGAGGCTCCTAGAATTTATGTGGGCAACATTATTACTCAAGAGCCCTCTCAGATAACTCCTTTTTATGTGACTTTGCTGGTGAATGACCAATTAATAAGAAATTGTATGATAAATTCAAGTGTTGCAGCAAATGTAATGTCTTATGGTGTTATGAAGGAGTAGGGTTTAAAAGTTGATACATCTTTTGGAAGATGTTTTGCTATGGATAATAGAGAAGTACCTGTGGTGTGAACCTTAAAAGGTATTGAAGTCAAGAATGTTTCTTTTCCTGAGGCTACCTTCAAGATGGATGTTGTTGTGGTTGATACACCACCTCACTATAATATGTTGTTGTCTAGACAATGGGCAGCAGCTGTTGGAGGACATTTGCAATCGGACTTGGCATATGCTACCATCCCTATCAATGGGAGTGATGTCAAATTATATAGGGAGCCACGTGCTCCAGTGATAATTGAGAAGAGGGATCCAAGGGTGTTGAATTGATTCATGGATGTTGACATGGAAAATTTCAGGATTGAGCAAAGTGGGTCTAGAGTTGAGCATCGGGACCCAATTGTGGGGGACTCACAATCACATCAAGATGAGATACGGAAAATGTACATTAATGGTGCATGCTCCAATGAAGGATCTGGAGTTGGTGTAGTCTTTATTTCCCCATCAGGTACAACTTTTAAATATTCTTTCCTTTTAGCTTTCCAATGTACAAATAACACTGCAGAATATGAAGCATTGTTGTTAGGCTTAAAGGTTGCAATAAAACATGGCATAAAGTTGTTAAGAGTATTTGGGGACTCAGAGTTAGCATCTTCCCAAATTAGATCCATGTATGCTGTTAAAAATGATAGAGTAAAATTATACAAGCAAGAAGTTTGGGATAAGATAGAACTTTTTGATGCTTTCTCAATAGAATAAATAGAAAGATCCAAGAACATTATGGCTGATTTCCTAGCAAGTGTAGCCATAAAAAATAATGATGTAAGTTTGGTCAGGATTTCTACCATTGAAACTAAGATCAGGTGTGTAGTTCTTGATAATGTATATAATTGGCAATTTTTTGAGGATGACAGTGATATTCTCAGGTTCATTCAATGTATGGATGATTATGAGGGCTAGAGAATTGATTGTAATGCTTTAGTTGAAATTATAGATGATAAGCAAACTATTTTCGGAACTGAGGTTGTTCAATTGCCAACAAATGTGATACCTAAGGGTTTGGTTCAACTTGAGGGCATCTTCAGTGACAATGATAGTCACTTGCTTAAAAGATCTGATGTTAAAATGGAGAGTGTTGAAGGGATAAATTTAGGGTCATAGGCAGTCCCTAAACTGGTATACATTGGAAAGAACGTATCCCCTCACATCAAAGCAAATTTGATCAGTTTATTAAAGAACTATAAGCATGTTTTTGCTTGGTCATATGAAGATCTTAAGGCCTACAGAGAGGACTTATTTCGACATGAGATTCCTCTAAAGTTTGATGTAAAACCTTTTAGACAGAAGCAAAGACCAATAAATCCATTGCTAGCATCAAAAATGCAGGAAGAGTTAATGAAACTCAGGGAGGCTCAAATTATGAAACCAATCAAACATTCATCCTGGGTGTCAAACCTTGTGCCAATGAGAAAAAAGAATGGAGACATCAGGATTTGTGTTGACTTCAGAAACCTTAATATAGCATCACTCAAGGACAATTATTCCTTGCCTAATATGGAGGCAATGCTACAAAGAGTTACGAGATGTGACCTTTTATCCATGATGGATGGATTATCTGGTTACAATCAGGTTTTGGTTAATGAATCAGAGAAATCAAGACAACCTTTACTACCCCTTGGGGAACTTATATTTATGTAAGAATGCCTTTTGGTCTCATGAATGCAAGGGCCACTTTTTAGAGAGCAATGGATGTTGCTTTCAAGGAATTCATAAATGTAATTATGGTTGTCTATCAGGATGATCTCACTGCATATTCAAAGAAAGTTGAGGATCATTGCAGGCATCTGGAGAAGATTTTTTGTGAGTCTTTAGAGTTTGGAGTGTCTCTTAATCCAAAGAAGTGTCACTTTGTTGTTTCAGAGGGAAAGTTGCTAGGGCATATAGTGTCCAAAGAAGGAGTGAGAATAGATCCAGAGAGGATTGAGGCTATTAGTATGTGACTCCTAAGAAAATCAAAGCGGTGCAATCTTTCTTAGGAAAGATAAATTTTGTAAGAAGGTTTATTATAATTTTGGAGAAATTGTAAAACCTATTGCCAAGCTACTAAAGAAAGGTGTTAAGTATGATTGAGATCAAAAAGCTCAGGAATCTTTTGAGAAGACTAAGTTGGCTATTCAGGAAGCACCAGTTTTGAAGTCTCCTAACTATGAATTACCTTTTTCTCTTTTCTCATTTGCTTCATTCCATACCATTGCTGCAGTGCTATTGCAGAAGGACAAAGAGGGATTTGAACATCCTATTGCATTTTCGGCAAGTCTCTGCAAGTAGCAGAATTGAATTATTAAATCATAGAAAAACAAGATTATGCCTTAGTTAAGGCATACAAGGCTTTTAGGCCTTATTTAGTATGTGCCAAGGTAATTGCCTATGTACCTCATGTTGTTGTTAAGGATATACTTTCACAAAATGAGGTCACTGGCAAGAGGTCAGGTGGATCAATAGAATACAAGAATTTGATTTGGAGATCCAGATTGTCAAATTGGTTAGAGGCTTGGGGTTGGCAAAGCTCATGACAGATACAAATATGGAGCTTACCCAAGCAAACAATGTACAAGCAAATGAAGTACAAACTAGCATTGAGATGCAACCATGGTATGCTAATATTGTATATTTTTTAAAGAATACCAAATGTCCTGAGAACATGACAGAAAATCAAAGAAGGGCTCTCAGACTTCAGTCTTAGAAATATGTGTTAATTCAGGGAGATTTATATTGGAAAAACAGAGATGGAGTTCTCTTGTTTTGTTTAGATAAGGCTCAGTCTGAGAAGGTGTTGAAAGAAACACATAGTGGTGTGTGTGAAGGCCACTATTCAACAAAGACAATTGCACATAAAATGCTTAGAGTTGGTTTCTATTGGCCTTATTTGTTCAGGGACACACATCAGTTTGTGCATAAGTGTGAGGCTTGTCAAAGGTTTTAAAATAAGTTGATGTATTCAAGGGTTTCGCCTTTGAATCCAATTTCAGTTGAGGTCCCTTTTGCCCAATGGGGGGTTGACTTTATTGGAGAATTTTCAAAAAAGTCTAGTGGGGATCACAGTTGGATCCTTGTTGCCACTGACTATTTCACAAAATGGGTTGAGGCTATACCGACCAAGAAGGCAACCAGTAAGGTAGTCATTGATTTTCTAATAGATAACATCTTAACTAGGTTTGGTGTGCCAAGCAAGCTAGTTATGGATAATGCTATGTGCTTTAGGTCCAAAGAATTCAAAGAGTTTTGCGACCACTATGGTATAAAGGCTTCATATTCTTCATCATATCATCCACAGGCGAATGGACAAGAAGAATCCAGTAACAAGAGCATTATGAAAATCATCAAAAAGACATTAGGGAAGAACAAAAAGTCTTGAAATTCAAAGCTTAAGTTAGCTTTGTGTGCTGACAAGATAATAGTGAAAAGAGTTATAGGTGTATCCCTTTTTGAAATAGTTTATGGAACACAAGCTAAATTATCATTGAATAATTTCTTGCCAATCTACAATTTTATAAAAAATAAAGACATAGAGGTGACAAAACCAATGCAGAACAGGATGTTGCAGTTGGTAGAGTTTGATGAGATCAGAAGTGAAGTACAAGTGCAAAATCAGAAGATCCAGCAACAGTACAAGTATTTATTTGACAAGAGAGCATCAGACAAAAAATTTCATGTGAATGACATGGTGCTCCAATGGAATGCAAGATTAGAAGACAAAGGAAAACATGGCAAATTTGGGTCCTTATGATTAGGACCATTTGTTGTACATGATCTACATAGGAAAGATTCTTATTTCTTGCAAAGTCCTACTGGTGAAGTGCAAGACCTGCTTGTGCATGGGCAGTTTCTAAAGCCATTTTTCTCCTAATTCACTTTTCATGCATAAGTAATATATGTATATATGTATAATTTTAGGGTTTTGGTGTGAAGTTTTGGTCTACGTCCCAAAGTGTTGGTTTTCTAGTGTTGAACTTGCATTCAACCTTCCTCAGTCGGAGCCACTGTTAGGACTGTAAAAACGTGGGTTACCATGGTGCTGTTCCTGCCATTTCTTGTAAAAGTTCTTAATCCATTGGTTCAATTTTTTGTCCTAAACCATAAGTGTCCCAAGTTTCTTATATTTTGGCGTTACTTTTTCATTCACTTAAGTTATCATCTGATGGGTTTAAGTTGTCATCGCGGGGCCTATTTCTTCTATGTCCTAAGCTCTAGCGGGGTCTATGCTTTATTTTTCCTAAGTCCTAAGTCCCCGCAGATTTTATTTGACACATGTCGAGCAGGTTCATTTTAATCCAATGGTTGGCGCATTGCCTCAAGGGAAAGATGATCGTTGAATATACATTAAGGCATCGCGCTCTATTGACACCTGTCCATTCTGAAATCGTGGGGCCGACATGTTCAAAGTTGATGGGAAGTTAAAGGTCATACAGGTCAGATTTGATCTGACAGGGGGCGCTATCCCTTAATCACAAGATGCGGCCAGTTTACTTTTCAAGGCATCGCCCCTGAATGCCAAGTGTTCTTCCTTAGATCGTGAAGTCAGTGTGTTCAAAGCTAGCAGCCAGGATTTTGTACTGTCAGATTTGTTTTCATCGCACAGTGTGAGTGTTTTCGGGATCAAGACTTGCAGGGAAGTTATTCTTCACGGCATCGCGCCTGAGCAACATGTGGAAAGTGGTCGGGCTAAAGGACATAAAGCATTGAGCATTTTTTATAAGATCTAACGGTTGGCGCTTTCCCGTGATTAAAAGATGAGAATTGTTTATCCATCAAGGCATTGCGCCCATGTGACATGTGTCTGTTCTAGATTTTGGGCCCAGGGTGACAGGTGGCGGCTTGTCGTGTAGTTGCGATGGTCAGAAGAGAGAAAAGAATGCTCACAAGTTCATGAGGTGCTACCGCGTGTCCTGCCCGGAGCTGAATAGAAAGTAAAAGGACGGTCAAATCTGCTTTCATCCAATGATTAGCGTGATACCGCTAGGTGAAGAAGCACGGAGGATATTCATTGCGGGTTTACGCCTTTGCGTCGTGTGGCAGTTGGTGGGGCACGGTCAAGGTTGCAGCATTGATGGGACCGTCATATCAAATTTCATCAAACGATAGGCCTAATGCCTTAATCAAAAGTTGCGCGAAGTTTATTTCTTTGCGCCATCACGCCTGAGCGACATGTGGAGGATGGTGGGGCCAGTGTAAAGCCAAAGGAGGGTAAAGGGCAGTCATACTAAAAATGATCGAACAACAGGTGTAATGCCTCGATCGAAAGATGCATGAAGGTTATGCATCGAGGGTTCGCGCTTGGTCGACACGCGTCTGAAAAGTTAAAAGTGAGACCAAATTGCTACGTGGAGGTACCAACAAGGGAAAGATCGACGACCTTGTTTTAAACTTGATTGTAAGATTTGATCTGGATCATTGGGTTTCTTTTCCGCGCCATGGTGACCGTTGGAGCCAGTTTATTTGAATTTTCAAACTTGTGTAGAGGGTTTTCTGGCCATAGTGTCTCGTTCCAAGTAGCTGAGGGGTAGATGGATCAACCTGATCTTCTAGGTTGCATTTATGTGGCCGTAGGGTGCCAGAGAGATAGAATTTCTATGACTGGTGCTTCATAAATGTTTGTTGGTGGTGACTCAAGGCTCTGATCAGATTTTGAAGATATTTTGTGACTTTAGTCGCTTCCCTGTCCATTCTGCTTTAATGAAGGCTTGGTTCCCGAGTTGTGGTGGTTGTGTTTTATGGTTTCTTTTTGCCCTAAGGCAGTCCAAACTTGTGGTATCCAATTGGTATAACTAGGGTTTTTTGAGTCATTTGTAATGATGGGAATTTTATGCCACATAAGGCTTGTAAGCTCTGCATATTTGATTAAGACTATCAGTGGTCTCTATGGCTTTGATTCTAAATGTTTTAGACGTTTCAGCAATAAAATGTCTGTAACTTCTTGTTATTTGTTAGATCTTAATGAGTAATGTCTTTGTTATAGTTTCTTGTATTCATTTGGGTTGGCTGTTAAGGACATTTCAATCCATCACTCTGTAAGGCAGATGGTCTAACTTGTTTAGGGTTTCTTTCAGAGAGAATTAAAAATCCTTAAAGCAGTTTCGATGAGTAAAGAACCGTAATGAATTGGATAATTACATTTGCTTCCAAGAAGTGTGAATTGAGTATGTAAGGCATAGTCAAGTTCAGAGATCATTTGCAGGTTTTACAATTGATGTATGTTGCTATGAAGAGTCTTTTCATTTAGAGTGACTCCATACCCACTGGATAGGGCACCGGTCTAGTATGTTGGAATTTGTGGTTCTCATCAATCTTTATAAAATATGTTACCATTTACATGTTTTATGATTGCATCCACCATACCTGCATGTTTGTGATAATACTGAATATTGAAGGTAGAAGATAGGTAATACCCACCTGAGTTTGTGAAGCTCAAAGTGCAGAAGGTTTTAGGACCTTGTTGAACGTTGTTTCTTTTCCTTGTTGAATCAGTGCTTGGGCCTATAGAGGAATATACCTAAGCCACAGGTATACAAGGGATCAACAAGAAAAAGAACTAACAAGCCTAGCATGACATACCTAACAAATTAACTAGTTTCTAATTATTTGTGTTAGCACAACAATGTAAGCATGGATTCCTTATGAGTAACAGCTTTTTCTACATTCATTTAACTTGTATTTCATATAAAATCATATAAGTTTGATTATTATCCAACTATTTTGCTCAACTCACAAATGAGAGCTATCATTGTAATTTATAGGTACCAACTCTTCAAAGAGTGAAAAGAAATTGGAATGAGATTGATGGCCTTCTAGAGTTTTTTTATGGTAGGTTTAAAACAAATTGGATTGCATTGGAAAATACAAGTATGGAGAACCCACCGAAGCCCAATGGTGACTATAGGTATATTACAAATATAATTGGAATTATTGCTGGCCTAACTTGGATTGCTTTGGAACAGCAAGTAGCATTTATGGGTTGCATGCTCGAAAAGGAGTAAGACGTCTAATTTTATTTTTTTACTTGGATTACTTTGGAGCAGCAAGTAGCATTTATGGGTTGCATGCTGGAAAAGGAGTAAGATGTCTAATTTTATTTTTTAAATATTATTATTAATAGTGTTATTTGTTACTAGTTATTAATTTATTCATGGTTCTCAAAAATATGCTGATGGTTTTAAATGTTTTGTAACTTGTAGATTGGTTTGTATTTATGTTGCGAGAAACGTTACGACTGTATGTTGTTTCCCATTTCAACGAGGGCAATGCGTTTCAATGCAAGAAGGGCACCATTTCGAGAAGAAAAAAAGATTTTTGAACCGTGAGAAAAAATTAAGAAGAATATCAATCTTTAACATTTATATTCACTTCACTTATTCGCATTAGTTTCTGCATATTGACAGGTTTAGTAACTGTTTATAATGATGGAACATTTTGTTTAGTAACTGTTTTAATGATGGATCATTTTGTTACGTGTGGCATCTAAGTTTCAGTTTTGGAGGATTAAATTGATTTGTGTGTGTTTTGCTTGTAACATTCAATTTTATTATATTAACAATCTTTTGTCTATATTAAATTTTTAGTCATGGGATTTGTCTATAATATTTCAACTTTTACATGTTTACAACTTTTTTATATTTAATTTCTAATTATAATTTTTATGATTTATAGTTAAGTTATTTAAGTTATAAAAATGCATGTTTATATGTGTGTGTGTGCGCGTCCATTTCTTATACGCAACCTCTAGATATTCTGTTTCTCGTCACATTTCCGTTGGCCTCTCGTTTCTCATTTCTGGTAACATAGGTTTGTAAAACATTTAGATATACACTTTAAACTCATCTATAGCCTTTTGTGATAACTGTGCTTCTCATATAGCAAGTTCTCTGATCATGAGCATACATGGGGATTCGAAATCTCTCACAATGAACATTATGGGCTCCACAACCTTGTAAGAGTTATGATATGTGAGCTCAAATTTGTTACATCCACTGAAACCCTAGCAAAAGGAGATGGAATCCATGTGAACTAAAAGAATATACACGCAAACAGATTAAATATATGAAGTGCAAACCCTTCATTGTCCATTGAAAACCCCAACATTGTGATGTAGAAACCCCATTTTCACTAAAACTACACTCACTACCTATACAACTGTTTGTAATAAGAATAACAATAATGTGCCTTTTACAAAGCAAGTCCTCCAAACACAGCAAAGCCTTTGTAAAATGAGCACAAACCTACAAGTCAAAATCCTCTGTTGGGCTTTGAAATCTCATTGCAATGAAAGTTATGGGCTCACCCTAGCACAGAGCTGGAAACGATTCCAACAATAAAAATACATAAAACAGATTAAATGTATGAAGGTCAAACCCTTCACTGTCCATTAAAAACCCAACATCATGATGCAGAAACCACATGTTAACTACTCAAATTACACTATCAACAAAATCATTTGCAGTATAAGAATAGCAATTCATGCTAGGAAGTTTGCACAAGAATGTAACCGTGGGTGCTATATTTTAGAGGTGGTGTCCAAATACAATGCATGCAGTATGACGACATTGTAAATCAGTGCACCTTGATTGATTGTGTATATGCCATTTGAAAGGCCAATTGTCATTGATTAGGTCTCAACAGTTGGGTTTAACGATCTGCTAATTTACACCACCTTAGACAACAATTGAAATAGCAAAACTAAGTAGACAGCATAATGAGACACCATCTATGCCTCTCTCTCTCTCTCTCTCTCTCTCTCCCCACACTACAGCCTTTGGGATAAGACTAGATATTCAAGAACATTTCCCCTCAAATAAAACCTGTCTATGGCTCATATGCCAAAAAAGCCTTTGAGAAAGTGCCCATCAATCTCAAGATCTCAACTTATCACACTATTTCATCATAATTAATCATTCCCGAGAAATAAGCTGTACATTTAGTGCCTCAATGAGATTGTATATGCAATTATTTCAATAATAAGGTTATTAGAGTTTAAAGCATATCAACTTAAATTTTAACTACACAATGTGGACCACAAAGGAATAAGTCTGGTCATCCCCTAATATTGGTTCACTATCCACCCAATCTTGAGAAATTGGATTTAGGTCTTCTGCTTGTCACTCATTTTTTAAATATTAGTAGAAGTGTATAAATGGAAAGCTGTTATTTGGTAAATATTCAAATAAATTCTGAATTCTTAATCATGTTGACAGTGAAGTTTATAATGGTAAAATGGTAGTGATCCCACTCATGAAAATGCTTGGCTCAAGATATCACAAGGGGTTTTATCTATCAGCAAGAAAGTGTTGTCTTGCAACAACAATGAACCCAAAATGTCATTTAATTGAGAACTTTAAAGTCCTAGAGGTGAAATGATTGCCACTGATCAATGACATTTACCCTGAAAGAAATACAATAGATATGTCTTGCTACTCTCTCTATGGATTACATTCTGACAATCCATGCATACCAGAAAAAGTTATAATGGTTAAGAAAAATAATTATTCGGAGCATGTCAAGTCTAACAGACTCGAGGGACTAGGAATGTCAGTTAGTGAAAAATGGCTTCTTCTTGCATGGTTCTTCCTTTCGGCGAAGATTTGTTTAACATAAAGTTAACACTGTCATCAGTGAGAAATTTTTGTTATCATGACCCCACCTGGCATTATTGTAGTAATACCTGTCATTGTGCTTACTTGAAAATATCATCTCTTCTCAAATAAGACACTCAAGGCATCAAATAAACATGGCTATCTGGACATAATAGTCATGGAAGCACACAACCCATCCTTAATTGATATCACACAGAATGTAGCATCTTAACTTCACTGATCAGGCAAATGAATTATTACCATCAAAAAGATAAAGATCATTTAACCGCATCTTCCGCTGCCAAGAAACAGAAATAACCCCTTGTACAGAACTACACCCATAGCCAATTCCCATCTACAGAAATGTGTAGGTCACAAATTGGAAGAATCCCAACTTGCATCAACTGCTGCAATTATTTTCTCATGAAACTGGGCACCACAAGAGGCAATGATTCCTCTATCAAGTCCTTCTAGGTAAATCCCCTTAGAGAAATCAAGAGGAGATCCCCCAGCATCAGTCACAACGCCCCCAGCTTCTTGTATGATAAGAACTCCAGCTGCATGGTCCCATACTTTCTCTTTGTATCCGGCCCTCGCAAATTTCATAAATATCTCTGCATCGCCTCGAGCTATAGCTGCATATTTGGCCATACTATAAACACGTAATGGACGATTTCTGAAAAATAGAACATCCGTTCAGTTATTGGTAAAACTATAATAATACTCACAATAAATAAAAGTTAAAACAAATGGTTAGTACCTAAAATAAATGTCCAGTGAAAAAGAAATTCCTAAACTTAAAACTCACCTTAGCCCTAGGCTATGAGCAAGTCCCTCTGTGAAGGAATGGTTTGAGTTTTCTTTTTCAACTGGTTCACAAAATGTAGCCAATGCAGGATCATCAATGGATGAAACAGTGGCAGGCCTTGCTAAAGTTGACAACCCCAAATTTAAGATGTCATTTACCAAAGGCTCCATCCAAGTTTGCCCACTGCCCTTCTGTGCAGATAGCACACAGCCCCTAGTCCATACTCCAGAACCTGGTGTGGACAGTTTAGACATTAGTTGATAATAGTGCTGATGGTGGTTAAGCCACTCCCTTCTCATTGGATAATTGGGGCAACCGAGAACTCCAAGCACCACTTCACCATCTTCTATCATGGCAAGAGCTACTGCATATTGGTCTCCTCGTACAAAACCAAGAGTGCCATCTACTGGATCTAGTACCCAGTGTCTTCCAATTGGTCCACCTTTAGAGCTCCCCTTGTTTATAGCTTTAAGAACATCAAGTGTTCCTAGTGATTTCAGTGGGGAATCAAGCCCAAATATTGCTGCTTCACTAAGGCACTCATTTACTGTATTTACTACTCCCTGCAGTAACTCATTTCCATCCCTTCCACTGAGTGCTTGTGTATCTTCTTCAGCAATAATAGAAATATGCTCCTCCCCAAAATACTGTGACAATACCCAACTAATAACTGCTTGAACACTCCAATCTGCTTTAAGAATTGGAATGAATTAGACAAATAATAAAATACATTTGTGTTAAATCAAGGCCAGAGCATGTTTTCATGAAAAGTCCAATAGACACTTTAACAAGTAAAACTGTAAAAGTATGAACTGCATTCAAAAGCTGTTCAGAAAATTTTGTGATATCATGAAATAAACAACCACAGAATATTGAAATGGAACATAGTTCTCTGACCCATATGCTCTGAGCCTTTGAATAATAAAGATTATTATCTGGGCCTTCCACTCAATTTGGTTCTTTCTGAATGTCTTTCTTCTCTTTTCATGCAAATTTTGTTAAAATGTATTGAGGGATCTAAAACCATATTTTCTGTGTTTGATTTCTGCATTTTTTATTTTATTATAAGACACTGAATTTCACATGTATATTCCATTTCCTGCCTCCAATTTCTGCTTTTTCATTCTTCATCTCACCAAAAAACATTAGTAACTAGTAACTACAAGAATTCTGTCAGGCTTCCCCTAATTTTCATGAACAATATTACCAGTTCTTACAAATAGACTAGACACTCAGTTTCTAGGTAGTATTTTATTCCTGGTCATTAAGTTTCGGCATATAATTCAGAGAGATTTATCCATAGGCAGATTTATTATGAACAACTTAACACAAAATGTGGACAAGAGCAGGCAAGAAATGGATTAGAGTGTCAAGTAAGGAAATGGACTGCGAATGAATTTGAAAATAAAAGAGTGAAACCCAATCTTATTGCCTCAAAAGATGTTTCAGAGTAGTTATTTATCAACATACGTATTTACGAAATAATAACATAAAATATTAATATTACATATATTACCTACACCTAGGATACCACGGGGTTTATTGTGAAACCAAGCAAATTTTTCAAAAAATTTCCTTCCA
This sequence comes from Thuja plicata, assembly GCA_018584345.1. Classification (NCBI taxonomy): domain Eukaryota; kingdom Viridiplantae; phylum Streptophyta; class Pinopsida; order Cupressales; family Cupressaceae; genus Thuja; species Thuja plicata. The sequence continues at coordinate 1,365,855 of MU227961.1, read as the reverse complement.
AGCGATGTGTTCAAGATGTCAACTGGCTGTACTACAATATGGCAATATTTTAGTTGTACATTGCCAGCTTTCATATGATACTAAATCAAAAGAAATTGTGTTGATGTGCTTTCTTTTGTTATGAAAGATTGGATTTCGTTTTCTTTTGTATTGCAAAAGTGTTGTAGACAATATGAGGTGTTGGAAAAACTTGTTTCTCCAACAAATTTTCAAAAATGTATCTGAGCCATTATATTTCTCTTGTTGTCTCCAAAGCTGCCATATATTCCACTTCTGACAATGAGAGAGTTGAACTAACTGCTCTGACTTCAAAAAGATGACAATGATCTCAAAAATATCAGGAAACGCGAAGTAGATATCCCTTCTTCCAAGTCGCCTACATGGTCTAAATCTCAATATCCCACTGATTGAATCTTGAACGTTGGAGTATGTAGCCTATGGTATGAGTTCCCGCAAGGAATGAAACGAATTACTTGTTGCTACCCAAAGAGAGGAGTCCAACAATAAAAGGAATGTCTTACCTTCTTGTTGTTGCATAAATAAAAGTTCCAACAAGTTGTCTATGTTTACTTGCACTACAAACGCTAGAATATTTCCTAAGTTCAATTTCAAACTTTGCTCCATAGGAATACTGAGAGGTTTACAGTTTATCATTCCAACTTTGCTAAGCTAATGTGTTTTTGTTGGGCGATTGAAATATATTTGGGTTTTTTGAATTATTTCACTACCCAAATAGAAATAAAGGTATTCCAAGTCAGTCATTTCAAACCATTTCTTTATCTCTCCTTTTATTGTTGTCAGGTTATTTTCACTGTTACTTGTTATGAACAGGTCATCCACATATACAACCAACAACACAACTGTTCTTTCAAGATTTTTGACAAAAAGAGCTACATTTTCAAATTATTAAAAAATTATTCTCAAGAGGTATTTGGTGTGCTTTCATACCGAACTCTTTGGAGCTTGTTCCAACCATACAGAAACTTTACCACTTTGCACACTTTTTGTTCTTATTTTCAACTGCAAAACCTTTTGGTTGAGACATGTATATCACTTTTTTCATATTACCATTTAGAAAAGCAGTTGTTACATCAATCTAATGGATTTTCCAGTTCCACCTATCATGTCCTGCTAAAATAAATAAAATACAAACGGTCACTATAGGTACAGAGATTTGTTCATAGTTGATGCCTTCTTTCTAAGCATACTCTTTTGCAAGAAGACTTGCTTTATGTTTGTCAAGTGAGCCATCTCTTTACTTCTAGGATGTGCAATGAAGTAAAGTAAATAGAATTATACATGTAGGATTGAGTTATGTAAGAACACAATGAGATAACATACTAAAAGATAAAGTATAACAATTGTCTTTTATTTATCAATGTTCATACAATTTTGGGTTAAAAGAACTTTCACAATGCAATCCCTTGTCCCCACTCTAAGATTAAGTCTTTAAACTTGCTGATGGTTGCTAAGGAATTCCCAACAATCAATAACTGCCCAAAAATAATTTAATCAACTAACAAGTCATAACAGCATTTCTCAATTGTAGAATATAACTAAACTAAACTAACATATGATTTAGCAATCAAAATCATCCCCACCTAAAAGTCGTCTTCTAGTCAATAAAAAATAGACAAAACATTATTAGGACTAAAGCGTTGGATGAGAAAATGTCCCTGGTTGTTGGGACACAGAAGATGAAGGAATCCAGTGTTGAGAAGCAGTCTTAAGCAATTTGTAAACCTACTTTGTTTTCTGCTTCAATTAATGAGCTGCCAGGAGTTCTCTTTCCCCTGAAATTTTTACCATTTGAACAACTTCCATTAATTGAGATTTGGCCTTTTCATTAACAAGTTTCAATTTAGCGATTTCCTTGTTCTTATCAGCCATTTGTTTATGTCTATCCACAATGTCTTTGCCAATTTGAGCAAGTGTGTTCCCGTTGCTTCAATTGAATAGCTGCCGGGAGTTCTCTTTCCCTCAAAAATTTTACCATTTGAGCAACTTACGTGAAGTGAGATTTGAGTTTACGTTTGAATTTAAGGCAGTTACACAGTAACAATTACTTGCAAAGAGAACTCTTTATTTCAAGTGAGTGCACGTGAGTACATTCAGATTACTGCTATAAAATATTAATCTTCGATTTACCACAGAGTTTTAAGGGTCACAACAAGAGGGGCTAGTAGTTCTCAGACCTGGTCCGACGTTATGCAGCTTGATGACCTCCAACCGAGAGCAATGGTTTCCAAACCATGGATGTCTCAGCAGTGTCCTTCACCCAGGCGACCTGTGCTCCACCCAGCTGTTCTGGCTGACCTCTTCCTACCTACCCATCACGTTCAAGTCACTCCAATATAATGCGGCCCGCCCCTCCAACAACCGTCCCGTGATGGAAATCACTGCTATGATTCCAAATGGCAGTTCTGGACACACTTTCAGCAATGGACGTCTCCCAACTCAACGCTGTAGCAGAGATATTGACGCAGCTATTATACGGCGAGACACATGGAAAACATTATGTATCCGCACCGAAACATTATATATTGACGCGGCTTGCATACTGCCCTTTTGAGGCGAGACACATGGAAAACATTATATATTCAGCTGTCTGCTGGTAACTCTAGCTCATAGACCACCTCCCCAACCCTCCTGATTACTCTGAAAGGCCCGTAGTAACGTGGTTTTAACTTTTCTACACCGCTCCTCTTAAGAGAGGATTGTCTGTAGGGCTGTAGCATGAGGTAAACCATATCACCCACATCGAATGATCGCTCTACTCTATGCTGATATGCATACTGTTTCTATTGGTTCTGCGCCTTCTGCATATTTTCCCTCAAGGACCTCATGATATCCTAATTCTCCTTTAACAGATCTCTAGCCTTAGGCACCCTGCTATCACTGAACAACAAATCCAGGGAACTAGGAGCATCATATCCGTAGAGGGCCATTAATGGTGTCATTCGTATAGACATGTGGTAAGTGTTGTAGCAGTGCTCACCAAGGTGCAACCATTTTATCCATGCCTTCTGTTGCCCTGCTATGTAATTGCGGAGATATCCCTCAACCCATTTATTAACTATCTCAGTTTGTCCGTCAGTTTGAGGGTGGTAGCTAGTGCTTGAGGTGAGCTCTATCCCACATAACCTGAAGAGCTCCTGCCAAAAAAGACTCATAAACCTGTTGTCCCGATCATTACAATAGTCTGTGGCAACCCATGCAATCTAAATATTTCTTGGAAGAATAACTCTGCTACCTGCACTGCAATGTGCAGATGCGATGGCAAAGAAATGCGCGAACTTGGTTAAGCGGTCCACCACCACATAGATGCAATCCCGACCATGGATCTTAGGTAGGCCAGTGATAAAATCCATTGACAAACTGTCCCATTTCTTTTCTGGAATAGGTAAGGGTTGTAATAACCCTCCTAGAAAAGTGTGCTCATGTTTATTCTGCTGACACACCTGACACTCACGTACATATTGTAGTACATCTATTTTGAGCCCCTTCCATGTGAAGCGCTCTCTCACCTGTCTGTAAGTTTTCAAGTATCCCTGGTGACTTGCCATAGGTGAGTCATGAAAGGCTCTAAGAATCTTCTGCTTAACCGCAGATCCAGGCACCAACCAAATCCTGTCCTTGTAGATGATCAAATCATTAGCCACAGAATACCTCTCATCCTACACTGTGCCCCCAATGATACATGCAGCCCAATCATCCTTAGCATACTCAATTGAATCAACTCTCTCCAATTATCTGTTAAAGCTCCAATAGCACAAAGATGTGGCCTACGAGATAAGGCATCAGCAACTATGTTGGTTTTTCCCTTGACAAAGACTATGTCAAAGTCATACGCCTATAGTTTGCTGACCCATTTCTACTGTCTATCATTCAGCTCTCGCTGCCCAAGGAAATACTTCAAACTATTATGATTTGTTTTGACTGTAAACTTGCTGCCGACTAAGTACTGCCTGAACTTAGCCAATGTGTGCATGATAGCTAACCTTTCCTTATCATAAATGTTGTAACTCCACTCAACCCCCCTTAATTTTCTGCTCTCATACACAATTGGGTGTCTATCCTGCATCAATACTGCCCCAACTCCCTCTCCTAATGCATCACAATGTAGCTCGAAGGGTTTTGCAAAATTCGGAGTGGTTAACACAGGACATGAACTCGTCAACTGTTTGAACCTGTCGAAACGTTGTTGTGACCTGTCAGTCCACTCGAAAGCATCCTTCCGAGTCAAATCTGTAAGAGGGGCTGTCGATTGTGAGTATCCATTCACGAAACGGCGGTAGAAACACATACACCCATGAATCCCCAAAGATGTGAGACTCTTGGGTGGAGGCCAATCCATAATAACGCAGATCTTTTTTGGATCCACACAGACGCCCTTAGCACTAATGATATGCCCCAGGTAAAGCAACTTCGCATCCCAAACTTGCACTTTGACATTTTCGCATACAAGGAATCTCTCTCCAATATACTCAACACAATGTCACGGTGTTGCAAGTGCTCCTCCCACGTCTTGTTGTAGATGAGAATATCATCAAAGAAGATCAACACGAATCTCCTCAACTAATCCCTGAATATCCTGTTCAAACAAGACTGGAAAGTTGCAAGTGCGTTAGTCAACCCGAAAGGCATGACTAAGAACTCGAAGTGTCCAAAGTGGCATCTGAAGGCAGTCTTCTCAATGTCATCATCCCTAACCTGAATCTGATGGTAACCAGATCTCAAATCAATTTTTGAAAAATAGCATGCCCCATGAAGCTCATCAATCAGTTCATCAATTCTAAAAATAGGGTATTTGTTTTTTATAGTTTACTTATTAAGCTCCATGTAGTCTATGCACATTCGAAATGTTCCATCCTTCTTTTTGACCAAAATGATGGCGGAGGCAAAAGGCTCTTACTAGGCCTAATATATCCCATCTCTAGAAGCTCTTTGATAGCCTTCTCAATTTCATCCTTATACCTCTTTGGATGCCTGTAAGGTGTGATGATGATAGGCTTTGTCCCCTCTTCAAGCTCTATAACGTGCTCCATGCCCCTATCCGACGGCCTACCTGGTGGCAAATCCTCAAACACTTTGGAGTGTTTGTCTAAGAGTTCCTGTATCCGCGGGGGATTATCATGCTTCTGCTGCGTACTCTCCTCTGATGACATCACAATGCCTGTTGCCCACTGAAGCTGATCATGTTGTAACAATCTCTCCATATGCCTAAGTAACACCACCTGTAGCCCCGCGTCTGTAAGTGCTCTAATCACCGCCTTCTTACCTTGATGTCTAAATTTCAGATCCATCCTATCAAAATTGAAGGTAAACTCATGGAGTGTCTTCATCCATGTCATGCCCAAAATGCAATCATAGTCCTGTAGGTCTACTACATAGAATCTCCCTACCATCTCATAATCCCCCATCCGTAAATGCATATCTTTGATTACACGAGTGCTCTGCAGCTTATGCTCGCTAGCCACAATCACTCAGAACCCCCCATGCCCTTCAGTCTGAAGTCCGGTCTTCTGAACCAACCTCTCTAAAATAAAATTGTGGGTAGCACCTATGTCCACTAAAGTAATGACTCGCTACCCCTNACACTCCTCACCCTGAAGGTTATTCCCTAATCATCACCTGAAAGGCGTGCAATAACTTTCCATGTCATGCCCAAAATGCAATCGTAGTCCTGTAGGTCTACTACATAGAATCTCCCTACCATCTCATAATCCCCCATCCGTTAATGCATATCTCTGATTACACGAGTGCTCTGCATCTTATGCCCGCTAGCCACAATCACTCAGAACCCCCCATGCCCTTCAGTCTGAAGTTCGGTCTTCCAAACCAACCTCTCTGAAATAAAATTGTGGGTAGCACCTGTGTCCACTAAAGTAATGACTCGCTGCCCTTGTATCACACTCCTCACCCTGAAGGTTATTACCTGATCATCACCTGAAAGGTGTGCAATAACTTTCCCAACCTCTGATTCCTCTCTTGCGGGTTTTGCCTCATCGCTGCCCTTTGAGTCAAACTATGTTTCCTCGTCCTCAGAAACTGATTCCTCTGCTGAAAAATATTCTATTTGTGTTGCCTTTGCCTTCATTGGACATTTATGTGATAACTCCCAAGGTTCCCTACAATGGAAACAAAGTTTCTTCCTCCTTAATTCATTAAGTATATTGTTGTCCAACCTCTTTATTTCAATCCTAGGGGGTTGCTCTTTCTGAAAACTCTTCTTGTCTTTGTCTTTCTTGTAAGTAGTCCCCTTCGAATAATATTTGTCCCTAAAGGTGGAAGGCTCCAGATCTCTTGCATTTTTAAAGGCCTCCTGTAAAGTAGCTGGATTAAGTCCCTTAATCTAACCTCTCAAAGGTTCCGTGAGACCATCCATGAATAGCATCAATAATCTTCTAGGTGAAACATCTATGACCACAACGGATAGCCTCTAAAAATCTGCAGTAAATGCATCCACTGTACCCATCGATTTCAACTGTGCCAACTCTTTAAAGTGTAACTCAGGGTCCTTAGTGTCAAATCTCTCGATTAACATCTCCATGAAATCAATGTACGATGTGATCTAATTGTGACCCATTGCAATCATGTCGTGGTGCCACCATTCATGGGCTAAACCATCTAAGTGTAGTGCTGCAAATTTTATGGCCTCTTCCTCCGGCATGGGATTCAGCTGAAAATACATGTCCACCTTCTGGACCCAAACTCTAGCAGTGGTTTTGCCAGACCCATCAAAATAAGGTAAAGTCAACTTGCTAACCTTCTTTTTCAAGTCAAAGTGTTGTCCTAGGCATGTGCTTAAGCTTCACATCCATGTATTCACGGAAGGTGATATTCGCCATAAAATCCTCACCTCTAGCTTCCCAATCCCTCCCGAATTGCACATGCAAATCAATAATATGCGGTGCTTGTCCTTTCTGAATGGGTATTCTTGGTGGAAAATTAGGGACAATAGGTCTAGAACATACAGTCCTTGTTGGTCTCGGTGCGTGAGGAAAGTTATCAGCCACCTGTGCACCCCCATTTTGGTCATCCTAATTACCCTCATTATTTCCTTTGTTATTACCATCTGCATTATTGTTCATGTTGACTCTCATTTATCTTGCCATTAGTTGCATCATCATTTCCATTCGCTGATTTTGTTCCTGTTGCATTCGTTGTCCCTGGGCTAGAGTATCTAGGAGCTGCCTCATCATAGCCTCACCAGGATCTACAAACCTGTCACCCATGTTATCCACCTGATCAAAAAAAATATCTTCCTCAATCTCAGAATGACTATCCTCTATATCAACTTGTACTAATGATTCGGACTGTTCCTCCTGGTTATTTTGATTTCTATTTTGCCTGGCTCTTGTGTTTCGAAAATTATAAGGATTAGTGCCTTGTAGCATTCTTAACTGATCATTTTTCCGTCATTGCTATAGTCTCAAAAAAAAAAATTATTCCCTCTCCCACAGGCTGCAGGATTTTGAAGCTCTGATACCACTGAAATGGTCTACCCTTGTTCTGATAAAAACTCCTGCTTTTCTGAAATGGTCTACCCCTGTTCTAATAAAAACTACTGCTTTTACACTTGCAGAAATTTGGTCAAACAGTTTGTATGCAATGTATCACTGAAGCGTTTGTTATTCTTTTGCAGAGCAAGGTGCAGTTTACGTTTGAATTTAAGGCAGTTACACAGTAACAATTACTTGCAAAGAGAACTCTTTATTTCAAGTGAGTGCATGTGAGTACATTCAGATTATTGCTATAAAATATTAATCTTTGATTTATCACAGAGTTTTAAGGGTCACAACAAGAGGGGCTAGTAGTTCTCAGACCTGGTCCGACGTTATGCAGCTTGACGACCTCCAACCGAGAGAAATGGTTTCCAAACCATGAATGTCCCAGCAGCGTCCTTCACCCAGGCGACCCGTGCTCCACCAAGTTGTTGCGGCTGACCTCTTCCTACCTACCCGTCACCTTCCAGTCACTCCAATATAATACGGCCCCTCCAACAACCGTCCCGTGGTGGAAGTCACTGCTATGATTCCAAACGACAGTTCTGGACACACTTTCAGCAATGGATGTCTCCCAACTCAACGTTGTAGCAGAGATATTGACGCGGCTAGCATACGGCCCAGCCCTAGAGAGAGATGTGGCCACTTCAAGCATGGAAACAATGTTTTAATTCAGTCCTCATCCCACTGTGATCACTTTCTCAGCCCAGGCATATTTCGAACTTTAGCAATCTCAGAGATGGTTTCACGTTGATCTCCAACAGCCAGAATCCACCTAAGTCTTCAATCAATTTGTCTTGAATGTCCAACAGCAAGCCTCCTGGCTGTGTATTACAACAGTGAGGAAGTTGTTAGTTATGAGGGGTATCGTCCTCAAGAACCCAGTCGACTTCAGCAACCTGAAGCATTTGATCCTCAGCATATAATATCAAATTCCACATATCTCCAAAACGACTCCCAACAACGTTTATATAATCCCTTGGAGAGTAGACTTCTCTTGCAACGATAATGTGGGATATAATAATGAGATAGTCTTCTTCCTCTAATGAGCCGACCATGTACCTCTTTTAAAGGGGTGGTTTGATTTTTAATAAAGTTACTTTATAAAACATTAGAACATTTAAGTTATAAGATCACTTTATAGCCATATCTTCAAATATAAAAAAAAAACATAGCGAATGACCTCAGAATGTTGTGAGTAATAGCTCGTCGAAAAGAGCTTGATGAGACCCTTCTCATCCAACCACTGGAAATATGAACGTACTACACCCCCTTGCTAACTCACTAAACATAGTAAGCCCCCTCCACATCACCAACAATAATTCCATTCCGCCTGATACTGAGTTTACCTAGGCCAAATAGTCTCAGAATCCCTCTGACGTCTAGGTTAGCCCTCGGGACCATGGCAGGACGGGCTAACGACTAGTCACCACATGTCTAGCTCAAAAAGGGGGACATTACACTGAAACTAATGGTACCTATGTGAGAATCGCCTTGAAAACTAATGCATTTCTTCTTGTATCACATGAAAGGTCTTGTGTTTCAGACAAAAAAAATACTAAATGCATGCTAATAGTATCTCCACCCAATTAAAAATTACTCCTTTGTTGAGCGTATAGTTGGCATAAAATGCCTATTGTTATGTTTGATAATATTGGTTATCTCAATCTATCAATGTATTAATTGTCCGTACTAAGTTTGTTATCACTCTCGGGTAGTTGTCGTGTCAGTTGGTTGATGGTTGTTTTCCTCTTGGCAACCATCGGGCCTCTTAAATATGTCATGTATTACCAAGGAAGGGGGTAGTGTATAGTCAGATGAATTGTAATTCTTGGCTAACCATCTCTGGTCCTCTTCTCTGTAATTAATTCATGAGCTAATAAAGATATATTTTACTCCTATATCTGGTATGCACTACGTTGGTAAATAGATTTGACACTCCGATTGTTTCCTTGAAACTGACCCTATTTGCCCTATGAGCAATGACAACCATGCCAACAGTTGGAGAGATTGTAGTAAACCACAACACTACTCTACGGTTGAGAGGGGCAGCTCCCTTGTATGATGGGGATATTTGTATTTTTTGTGTACTTTTTTGTAAAATTCCCAGTTCTCTAGGAAGCTACTCTTATAAAAATATTGCAAATATTCTGATGCACTTTGACGATAATCCAGATGTTCATTTATAACTCATTTGATAAAGAAAAGTCCATTCATAGCCCAAAGTTACAGAATCGAATCTATAGCAGAGATATAAATTTAGTAAAATATATTGCTAAATTAAGGTGTGCACCTATATATATCGGTAGCAAACAATCAAGACTTCGTGCCACTTCTGCCGAATTCTTTCTGTCTTGTTGACGCCAGAGGTATATGTGTGTATCGGTAGCAACAATTTGGATTCAACCTCTCCGCTGACTTCCTCCATCTAACCGCATGACGCATCTCAGGTAGACCAAACAGGTTAACGACCCGTGTCCTTTGCCGAGCAAGATATTAAGTATGGTCTGTTGTTTGCCAAAAGGCCCGCCGCATACAACAAACCATTCACCGTAGTTACTGGAGATGATGCGGGCGGTTGTCGTGAATCACCAGCTTCTATCCCAAAACGCCCAAGACTATTTGTCTTAACACAGCATTGTCGTGTCCGCCTGGGGTGAGTTTCGTCTTCCAACTTTCGTCTAAGCTTGCCGCAATCTTTCCCGTAATTATGTCTCCAACTCTATCAAGCACAAGTGCAAGACATTAGACGTTAAGCCTCTATGCCAGGGAGCCGTGTTCTAACAGGATGTGTGGTTGTCTCCAGTTCGGGCTGCTTCCACACTTCCACGCCTTCATTTCACATAGCTAACTCCACTAGGCCAGACAACCATTTGACGAAAGGAATAGAATTTTGTCTTCACTTGTAATCACCTTGACGAAATATTCAAGCATGCCCGGTTCCCTCCACGAGACCACCTTTTATCGACACAATAGTTGGTTGTAGTATTCCCGTAAGGGAAACTACCTTTATTTACACATAACATAGTGTTATTTTAGCACCATTATTATTCGAATAACACCTCATAATTATTGCCTGTTAGGGTTAATCCATCTTTGAAAAGAAGAGTAGTGTGGCAAGCACCAGAGGCAGGATGGGTGAAAATCAACTTTGATGGCGCTGCTCGGGGGAATCCAAGGATCTCGGGATGCGGATGTGTGGCAAGAGATCATGAAGGCAACATTCTTGCCTTCAAGGCCAAACGTCTTATCGATGGCACAAATAATGTGGCTGAATGTGTAGCGGCTACTGAGGCTCTGGATGTAGGCATCAAATTGGGCATTAGCAAAGTTCATTTACAAGGTGATTCAGAGATAATAATAAATGGAATATCTAAGGGAAAGATGGATGCTTGGTACCTGGATAAATATATCAAGCAGATTTGTGGGTTGCTACAGAACTTTGAGGACTTCAAAGTTACCCATGTATTGAGAGAAGGAAACAAGGTGGCCGACGTCTTGGCAAACAAGGGAGCGAATTCACCTTTGGGACCCCAATTTGAAATCTACGAAGACATGAGAAGTCTCGAACTAGAACCAAAAGAATAAAAACACCCCATATATATCACTAAAGAGGAAGTATAAAAGTACATCACCCGGCTTTAATTCGGATGGCGCGTCCACAATGGCAAATGTTATCGTATGTGATTAAAGGTAATAATTAATAGACATGACTTGCGGAAGGGCTTCTAGATTGTTCCACAGCTGGCTTAAATATAGAAGAATGCGAATGAATGCACCAAAACAGAGGGCGGTGAAGACATGGAGGCCAATTTTGCTTTGGAATCGGACAACCAAACGCAAGCCTATGCAGGGAAGATTACGCCACGACGATTGAAGAACATCTTCATGTTTGAGGATGATGAATTCATGAAGGGTCTGCAACAGTTTTTTGGCATGGAATACCTCGATTCCTACTGGAGGCGTCGCTCCAATTTGGATGTGGCATCTCTGTTCTTAGCTTTGAGGCTTATGGTAGGCGAATCGAAGGAGGAGGTTTGCAATGTGGTGGTGGAGTGTGTGGATTCGCAATGGCTGTTGGAAGTGGAAGATATCATTGACAAGGCGGTTCTGGGCCATGGTTTGGAGATGGGTACAGAGTCGTGGCGGCTTATTGGAGGCGGGGAGCGCTCGGTACAGCCATTGGTGGTTTGGTCTGCTGCAAACCCGCAAGGTGTACACTTGCCAAGGGTTGAAAAGGGCTGGAAGGACATTATTGCCTTTCTGCAGAAGAAGGTTTGGAAGGGGGAGAAAAAGAGTTTCAAGAAGACAACCCCGCGAAAGAGCGTCACAGCACCAGGGCAGCCAATACGTTTTCAATCTGGGAAGAAGGCTCAGAAAATGGCAAGGGCGAGCGGAGAAGCGAAGGATTTTGGAGCCATTCCCAACTTCTCGAAGGAGGAGGCTACCCAGTGGTTCAAGGATTAGTGAGATAGTGAAGCTGAAGGAGTCGGCCAGCGGAATGATGCTCAGGGTTTTTGTATACGGGTGATATAATTTTGAAACTGGTTATTGTAATGGGCGTTAAGGCCTTTTTTAGTATAGAAAAGTATAAAAATAGATATGTATAGGAGTTTGGGGTTAGTGAAACAATGTCTATAAGCGGTAGCCAACCGCAAATATTGGCACAACGATGTAATTCTGCTTTTATATCAATATAAATCAAAATGTTCCCTATCAAAAAAAAAGCACCTCATAATTATTTAATATTAGTTGGACTATTTAATTAATGTTAAATAATTAACTCCTTATTAGCAAACGCAAAATAATTAACCTTTTAGTTTGGGGACATTACAGTCTCCCCTGCCCCGTGTTACTTGCCCACAAGCAACGGTAAATTTGGATGTCACTGCTCAGTTTTCCAAGTAGCGTCGTCCAAGGGCAAATCCTTCCATTTGATAAGATATTCCCGAATAGTGTGGTTACGCAGATGTCGGTCCCTTGTTTCTACAATCTTCTCAGGAATCATCGCAATTTTCCCCTCCTCATCCAAGGGAGGTAAAACTTCTGAAACTGTAACCTGTTGTCCTAAAGCCTTCTTGAGACAAGATACATGAAACACATTGTGGATCCTACTACCAGCTCGTAAATCCAATTCATATGCAACCGCTCCAGTTTTGCCAACAATCTGATAAGGGCCATAAAATCGAGGCTTCAATTTCTTAGCCCCACTCCGTTTGAGAGATGACTGTCGATAGGGCTATAATCTAAGGTACACTAAATCACCAACCTCAAAACTTCGTTCCACCCTCTTCTTATGCGCATAGAGTTTTTGTCGATTTTGAGCACAATGTGAATTTTCCTTGAGGGATTTCAAGATGTCCTGACATTCCTGAAGCCAATCTCGTGACTTGGGTACATTACTGTTATCAAAAGCAAGATCAACAAAGGATAAAGCATCATACCCATATAATGCTTTAAACGTCGTCATACCTAGCGACATATGAAAAGTAGTATTATAGCCTTACTCTCCCAAATGCAACCATCGAATCCAAGCCTTTTGATGCCTAACGACATAATTACGAAGGTAGCCTTCAATCCATTTGTTGACTATTTATGTCTGACCATCTGTTTGTGGATGGTAACTAGTGTTGTGATGCAATACTGTACCTGTCAACCTGAATAATTCTGCCCAAAATTTACTCAAAAATCTATTGTCTCAATCACTGATTATATTCTTTGGTAGACCATGTAAACGGAATACTTCCTTAAAAAACAATTCGGCAACCTGAACAGCTGTGAATTCTGTAGTGATAGCAAAGAAATGTGCAAATTTTGTTAGTCTATCAACCACAACAAAAATACAATCTTTACCTTGAGCCCGTGGTAAACCAGTAATGAAATCCATTGATATATTTTCCCATTTCTGATCCGGAATAGGTAGAGGCTGCAATAACCCTGTTGGATAAGTATGTTTTGCTTTATTCTGCTGACATGTGATACATTCCTTGACATAATGCAAAACTTCATTTTTGAGCCCTTTCCATGTGAATCTTTCACAGATGTGCTTGTAAGATTTGAAATACCCTGGATGTCCTGCTAAAGGCAAATCATGAACTGTTTGCAAAATTCTCAATTTTAACTTAGACTCAGGTACTAAGAAGATTCTATCTTTGTAGTAAATAATATCATTCACAACTTTGTACCTATCGTCCTGAACTTTCTCGTCCAATAGATCACAAGCAATTGAGTTCTTAGAATATTCTACCAACAATAGAGATTTCCAATCAGTTGTTACCCTGGTTAAAGCATTTATTTCCGGCCTCCTAGACAAAGCATCAGCCACAACATTGTTCTTACCCTTAACATATTCAATTTCAAAATTATAAGATTGAATTTTACTGATCCACTTTTGCTGCCTATCATTCAAATCTCTTTGACTAAGGAAATACTTTAGACTATTATGATCAGTTTTAACTACAAATTTGCCCCAACTAAGTATTGTCTGAATTTAGCTAATGCATGCATAATAGCTAACATTTCCTTGTCATAAATGGAATACAGTTTTTCGGCCCTAGTGAGTTTCCTGCTTTCAAAAACTATCGGATGTTTATTTTGCATCAACACGGCTTCCTTTACCTAACGCATCACATTCTAATACAAAACGCTGATCAAAATCTGGTAATGCAAGGATGGGGCAAGAACTCGTTACCTCCTTGAGTTTGTCAAATACCTGTTGTGACTCTGCAGTCCATCTGAATGCCCCCTATTTGGTAAGATCTGTCAGCGGTGCTCCAAGCTGTGAAAACCCTCTAACAAATCTCCTGTAATAACTACATAGACCAAAGAAACCTCTCAAAGCAGAAAGAGTCTGTGGAGGCGGTCAATCCAGAATAGCCCTAATCTTTTCTTGATGCACCTGCACACCTTTAGCACTATTCATATGTCCCAAATATAGAATTTTTGTCATACCAAATTCACATTTAGAGGCTTTTGCATAAAGAGATTGAGACTCCATTATACCCAAAATTTCATCGATATGTTTCAGGTGTTCCTCCCATGTCTTGTTGTAAATCAGTATATCATCAAAGAAAACGAGCAAGAATTTCCGCAGCTGCTTATTAAAAATATGGTTCATAGAAGACTGAAATGTTGCTGGAGCATTTGTCAGTCCAAAAGGCATAACCAAAAATTCATAATGACCATAATGACAACGGAAAGCAGTTTTATGAATATCATGTTCCCTTAACTTAATCTGATGATACCCGGATCTCAAATCAATTTTAGAAAAATACACAGCACCATGTAATTCATCTAACAATTCATCAATGTGGGGAATCGGATACCTGTTTTTTATGGTCTTTTTATTGAGGGCATGGTAATCTATACACATGCGTAGGGTTCCATCTTTCTTTTTGACCAGCATCACTGAAGACGCAAATGGACTGGAACTAGGCCTAATGTGCCCCATATCTAATAACTCCTTAATAGCTTTTTCTATTTCATCTTTGAAAGCCTTAGGATGCCTATATGGAGTAGTAATGATTGGCTTTGCTCCTTCCTCCTATTCAATAGTATGTTCAAAACCTCTATCTGGGGGTATATCACTGAAAACCAATTGTGTGAATCTAGTACTTGCAACAAATCATTTGAATAGTGCTTTGATTCAAAACCTGTTACCTTTGTAGAAATCAAGCATTGCGTTGTCCACGCAGCCTCACCATAACGGAAAATAGCCTCCATCCTTTTAGCAGTAACAATCCTGGGACCACCATTTGACATTCCCCTGAATATCACCTTTTGTCCATCAACCTTCAAAGAAAATTCCATGCATTTGAAACTCTGAGAATATTTATCCAAGGTTTCCATCCACTGAATTCCTAACACCACGTTAGTATCCGCTAAATCAATCACATAAAAATCATCTATTACTGTATAATTACCCAAAGCAATACTTAACTGCGGAACCTTATGTGTACTTACTAAATTAGTGCCACCTGCAACTTTCACATCAAAACCTTCATGTTTAACTATATGTAAACCTCGTTTCTTAACAAGAGCAGCGTCAATAAAATTATGAGTAGATCCACTATCTATATCATAACAATAACCCGTTGTCCCTGTAACACACCCCTCTTACCCTGAAAATGTTGTAATGAGGAATTCCTGTCATAGATGTTATTATACCACCTACCTGTTTATTTTCCTGATCAGAAGCAGGAACCTTTTGGGAACCTTCCATATTCAAATCTATATTTTCCTCTTCTTCATTATCTGATATTACTTCAATATAATGTATTTTCCCTTTGCCCAAACACCTATGACCTGGTTGCCATGACTCTTTATAACTAAAGCACAATTTGCGTCTACTGAGTTCATCCCTTTCCTCTTTATCAAATTTGGATTTTGGAAACTTTTTTTGTTGGAAGGCTCTTTGTCTTTATCCGGTTTTGGTAGAGAGCTTTTATTCCAAATCTTTCCTTTTGAGGAAGGTTCTAATTCTCTAGCCATCTTAATAGCCATTTGTAATGTTGTAAGATTTAAAGACTTCGCCCATCCTTTCAAAGAATCAGAAAGTCCATCAATGAAAATAACAATCTTGTGTCTCTCATAAATTTCAGTGACAAGCACAGCGAACTTTTCAAATTCTGTTATATATTGTTCAACTGCCCTTGTTTGTTTTAGTTGTGTTAATTCCTTTAAATGTAATTCACGATCTTTGGAATCAAACCTATCAATGAGACGTTCAATGAATTCCAGATATGTATCTACCAGATTATGGCCCAAGGTGACCTGCCCATGGTGCCACCATTCATGTGCTATTCCGTCTAGATGTAATGCTGCATATTTAATAGTTTCATCCTCCATCATAGGGTTTAACTGAAAATATGTGTCTAGCTTTTGAACCCAAGCCCTACCAGTTGTCTTGCCTATGCCATCAAAATAAGGTATGGACATCTTCCCTATTTTCCTCTGTAATTCACTATTGTAGTTTTTGCCCTTATGAGGTCTATGTCTCATCCTGACATCCATGTACTCTCTAAATGACATGTGAGATCTGAATTCTGCCCCGGCTGTTTCCCAATCATTTAAAATTTCATCTTGTACCTCTCTAGCAGTAGGTTCATGTTCTGGGTGCAAATTTCTAGGAGTAAAATTTGGCATGTAAGGTCTGGCCATTGTTCTTTCAGGCTGATTGTTATTAACTGAACGATCATCCCTACCACCTTCATTTTGATTTTGATTTAAATTTTGAGCCATGAATTGAGTCATTAGATTGGTCATAGTATTTATATTGTTTTGCATATCCTGTTGACTTCTCATCAATGCAGCAATTAAATCCCTATTATTTTATGGTTCCCCCATGTTATTGTCGTGTTCAAAAATTATTTCCTCTTCTATCTCAGTATGACTTTCCTCAATTTCAAATTGTGGAGTTGAACTAGATGGACTGGTTGGATTTCTATTTTGTCGTTCTTTGGTTTTCCGGAAGTTGTAATGGCCTGATGGCATATTCAGCAGAACATTTTTTGTTTTGGCAACACAATCTAAACACCCTACAGGCTGGTGTTGTCGGGTATAATGGTATAATGTAATTGGGTGTTGGTTGGGAATTAGTTATGACCAGAGGCTAGGGAGTTGGCGCACGGTTGCCAACCGTCGCGTCCCTTTGATCCTTTATATCCTTGTACTGCCTTCGGGTAAAACAATCATGTTATGCATGGACAATATTGTATTGTAATCGCTGGAATGAATGAATGAGAATACTTGTCATTTACTTTATATCTATCATGTTCTTTGTATTCTGGAAGTAAACTAGGTTACCCCAGCGGGTAAACATTTGGCGCCGCTGCCTAGACGAGTGTGGGAAGAAGAGAACCGTATGGTGTACAGACACAATGGGTTTATCCGTTGATGAAATCAATCCCGAGGCGGACGACGCACATACAGAATTGTACAAAGGCGAAGACAACCAGACACGGGAGTTCAGGATCGTCTTCCAGGCGGCAATAGAAACCTACGTCCGTCGGGAGGCCTACGAAGTGGAAGTTCCACAAAGTGCAGTGTGGTCGGCGATTGAGGCGAATCTCGTAGCCAACCGCTTGCTAAACCACCTTACACGCTTGTTAGCACAAGTAACGCTTGCACAATGTGCCCGACTGGAGGAGACTGCTCGAGAGGAACGTCGTCAGAAAATCCTCCGCGCATACGAGGCACAGGAACAACTTCGTCACCAAGAGGAAGGCGATGGCACCCGGAGGGGACTCTGAGATGTGAGGACAGTAGAAGGGGAGGGAAGGACACAAAAATAAAACAATTGTAATGCAAGTCATTTCAATGACAATGACTATAAATAAAACATGAATAAATAAAAGTGTCCTTTTGTTTTAAAAAATTCTATGTTGATTATTGACGTGAAGAAAAGCATTTATGCCCAATCAGTTAAATAAGAATAGGTATTTAGAGAAGGATCCCAAGGATGAACAAGCTGTTAGGAAAGCAGTACTCAACAAATAGCAAGCCGAGCGAAGGGAGAGGTTCAGGAGACGTGTCGAAAGACTACCAGAGGGGGTAAGTGAAGGCAAGGGTCTAGAGGAACCTAACCAGGAGGGCGGCGACAGTGACAGCGAGGACTTGTTAGAAGAAACAACAAGCTTGTTCGGGACCCTAACATTAACCCTAAGGACAAGCCCGAAGGAAGGCAGAAGAGGAAGCCGAATGGAGGGAGTGCAAGTGTGGAGTTGCCGCAGAAAGTGTTGAAGTGACAGAAAGGCACGAGGTCCACACCACTCCGAGTAGTTCGGAAACGTCAGTTAACCCGAAACCGACACCGATTCAGCCTGCCGTACAACCAGTACAGCAGACACTTCCAGGAACCCAAACGCAAACACCGGTTTAGCCTGTCGTACAACCAGTATAGCAGACACTTTCAGGAACCCAAACGCACCAGGTAGCACACACCAACCGTCCACCACCAAGGGCGAATATGGCTGGTAACAAGAAGAAGTTACCCAAGTTCCACGGGGATGGAAAAGAAGATCCTCTTCGGCATTGCGGCACGTGTCAGACAATCTGGTCTGCGAATGGAGTCGCTGACTAGGACGAATGGATGAGACAGTTTTCGGCAACCCTCCGAGGGTAGCAATCGATTGGTACTCCGACCTAGACAAAACCGGAGTGACCAAGTGGGACTTATTAAAGAAAGCATTCGAAAAGGAGTTTCGGCTCCTCCAAGATGACAATGAAATTGTCTCGGAAATATATGGGAGGAAAGAAGGGAAAAAGGAGACCGTGCGGACTTACGGCCGCCGGCTAAAAGAACTCGTGAGAAAAATGGAGTCAGCCAGCCGACGGCTTGAAGAAGAGATGGTTTGTCGAAGGGCTGCAATCAAACCTCCAGAGGAAAATGAAGATAGTTCCTCCAACCTCATACGACGACGCATACAACCAGGCGATGGACCTGGAAAGTGAACAGAAGACGTCGAAAAAAAAGAAAACTCAGTCGTCTTCGTCGGAGGGGGACGACACTTCAGGGGATGATAGCGATAGTGACGGTAAATCAAAGAAACAAGTCACAGCATTACAAAAAGACATGGAACGAATGATGAAAGGGTTCAAGTCAATAAAGGGAAACACGGGACGAAGTGACGAAGGGGAACGATGGTGTACGGAGTGCAAGGAAAACGGGCACACAAAGGGCTCATGTCCGAGAAAATCATTTTGTGATATTTGCCAAGTCATGGGCCATTCCATCAAGGAATGCCCATACAACATGAAGACAAGGGGCCCACAAGTATTGTTTACACAAGAGCAACCAACCACCTCTGGGGCAGCCAACGCAGCACAGCAAACAAACAACAATGCTTCATCCGGGGGATACAGAAACAACCGACGCGGAGGAAGAAGTAATAATGATAATAGCAACAGGAGCCGAATACAATATGATCCGAAGGGAAGGCTGATGATCTAGTGTCGGGCATGTAGCCAGTGGGGCCATTTTGCTCGTGACTGCGAGAAAGGCGACACCCCAGAAGATGTGCCGATGGTGCGGCCCGGGCGATCATGAAGATGTCACTTGTCTGAAGCCTGGAGTAAAATCCCTGTACATAGAGGAAGAAAGAGTCCTCGCTATCACCCGAAGCCAAACAAAAGAGGCACGGTACCCTCATCCTCATATAGAGAAACAGCGACTACAAGAGGCTCATGAGGAGATTGTAAAAGCCATGGACGCATGTAAACAGACTAGCACCTCCAGACGGACAGAAGCCGAAGATAACATACTTGGACAAATGTTACAAATGGAGATACTAGTCAAACTTTTAAGACCTCCTTCAGACCCTGCCTCAGTTGAGGGCAGACGTACTAAATACTTTCTCCCTACGTCCTGACACCACCGTTCAAACGGAGACTGCACAATCAAATATTCCTGGAGGGTCAGCAACGGATCCCATGTTACTCGCAGTGGATAATGGACAACACCCGACAGTCGTAGAAATGGGTATCCTTGGAGTGATACTGACAGACACCATAGTAGATGGCGGGTCTGGAGTAAATGTCCTCCCAGAGGAGACATGGAAGAAACTCGGCAAGCCTACCCTATGGCTCCCTACCTTCAATCTATTGGGTGCAAACCAGAACGGGATCAAACCTCTAGGGGCACTAATGGCCCAACAAGTAACAGTAGGAACACAGCCGTTCACATTACACTTCGTGGTGATTCCACTAAAGGAGAGAGGGTATGATGCCATCTTAGGGAGAGGATGGTTAGTCACGGCGAAGGTTAACCACAACTGGAAGAGGAACACTCTCTCCATGGAAAGCGGCGGGCGGAAATACGCCATTGACCTCCGTACCCAAATGGTAAGCGAGGA
>MU227961.1:1332251-1345446 GCA_018584345.1 Thuja plicata | reverse complement strand
CCATTGACCTCCGTACCCAAATGGTAAGCGAGGAGATAGCATCCTCTTCGGAATCAGAATCCGACAGGGAACATGACCGACGAGACGAAGGTGGAATAGAGCCGAACGACCAGGGCATCCTAGAGTTGGAAGAATGCTCAGACGACGAGACGAGCTCGTTGAACAGGCTCTTCCATTGGCAAATGGAAGACTACGAGCTCTTTCATACATACATGCTATAGGTGGAGGAAGAGAAAGAAGTATTCCCACCAGAATATGGGGAATACAAAGAGGGAGAAGCCCACGTCAATGACAGCCCAGCCCACCAATTCAACAGGGAAAAACACATGAAATATGAGGAACCATCCCTACAGACCGTTAACCTCGGGGATGAAGAGAACCCACACAACATTCTGGTAGGAGATGACTAGGACCCCGTACTGAAGACTGCAGCATTTAAAATTTTCATGGAATACAAGGATGTCTACGCCTGGACCTACAAGGACCTAAAGGGGGTCCCACCCGAATTGTGTGTACATCGCATCCCGTTGGTACCCAGAGCCGTACCAGTACGAAAAAGGCCGTACAGCATGAACAAGAACTACGCAGCGAGGGTGGATGAAGAAATCCAAAAAATGCTGGAAGCGGGTATTATCTTCAAGGTACAGACGAGTGAGTGGGTATCCCCCATAGTAATATCATTGAAGAAAGATACCACCCAAATACGGATCTGTGTTGACTTTCGATGCCTCAATGCAGTCACCGTGAAGGACCCCTTCCCCATTCCGTTCACAGACAATCCTCGAAGAGGTGGCGGGGCATGAGATGTACTCCTTCATGGATGGATTCTCTGGGTACAACCAGATTTCCATCGCGGAAGAGGATAAGTTGAAAACGACATACATGGTCGAGGATGGAGTATACGCATATAACCGAATGCCCTTCGGCCTGTGCAACGCACCTGCAACTTTCCAAAGAATCATCCTTCACATCTTCGACAAGATGTCTGTAGGGAATTTTCGAGCCTTCCTAGATGACTGGTCCATCTTCAGTGGCGAAGACACACATCTGATAGCACTGCGGGAATGCATGGAAAGGTGCCGCCGAGCAAGGTTGGCACTCAACCCGAAAAAGTGTTGATTCATGGTTCCACAAGGGAAGCTTTTGGGCCATATTGTGTGTAAAACAGGGTTAAAGACTGATCCTGACAAAGTCTGAGTAATAGTGGAGCTGGAGGCCCCTACGGACGTAACAGGAGTAAAGTCCTTTTTGGGGCACATCGGCTACTATAGGCGGTTCATTAAGAACTTCGCACAAATCTCTTGCCCCCTTGACAAATTGACACGGAAGGGAGAGTCGTACGTATGGGGTACGAAACAAGACACTGCCTTTGGAGAGTTAAAAACAAGGTTGCTAGGGGCACCGATTCTCGTGTATCCCAAATGGGATAAGGAGTTCCATGTACACGTGGATGCCTCCAACTTTGCAATTGGTGCAACTCTTGCACAGGTTGGCGACCACGGTCTCGATCACCCGATCTATTTTGCCAGCAGATTGTTGTCAAAGGCCGAGAAAAGCTATAGCACCACGGAGCGAGAGGCTCTCGGTATGGTATATGCAATACAGAAGTTCAGACATTACCTCCTTGCAACACCATTCACCTTTTATGTGGACCATCAAGCATTGATGTACCTAGTCAATAAGCCGATCATTCAAGGAAGAATAAGTAGATGGCTATTGTTGTTTCAAGAATTCACGTTCACAATCATTGTGCGACCAGGAAAAAGCCATGTGATCGCGGACCACCTCTCTCGACTCAAATCTGGAGAACCACCCGAAGGGGTTAATGACGACTTTCCGGATGCACATCTCTTCTGCATCGCCATTCTCCCAGCATGGTACATGAGCATTGGCGAGTACCTCTCGACGTCATAGCTCCCGAGGGAGATGCCGCCTGGTGAACGAAGGAAACTAGTGTGGAGGAGTAGAACGTTTCAACTTATAAATGGATTACTGTATAAAATGGGACCGGATCAAGTACTCTGAAGGTGCGTCCTGGAGGAGATTCAAAGCGTGCTACGGGAGGCACACGAAGACCTAGCAGGCGGGCACATAGGACCCGACACAACAGCACGAAAGGTGTTGTTGGCAGGATTGTGGTGGCCCACGCTACACAACGATGCCCGAGAGTGGGAGGTAGGATGTGACACCTGTCAAAAGGTCGGGAAGCCATTAAAACGGGACTTCATGCCTTTGCAACCTTCCCAAGCACAAGAACTCTTTGAACAGTGGGGCCTGGATTTCATCGGACAGTGGGGCTTGGATTTCATCGGACCCCTGACGGTAAGTAGGGCTCGGAGATGCCGATACATCGTGGTAGCCACCGAATACATGACCAAGTGGGCAGAAGCACGGGCCTTGGCGGACAACTTGGCCTTGAGCACGGCCAAGTTCATTTATGAGCAAATCATAACACGGTACGGCATCCCGGTTCAGCTAACTAGTGACAGAGGGGGTCACTTTGTTAACCATGTCATCCGACTATTGACAACAGAATTCAAGATTTTTCACTCCTTATCTAGTTTGTATTACCCTCGTGCCAACGGGCAAGCCGAGGCCACCAATAAGATAATAGTCTCAGTAATTTACAAGTCCTGCGGGGTAGAAGAGGATTGGGAGGAAAAGCTCCCCTCAATGTTATGGGCGTATTGAACAACTTACAAAGTTACCACCGGACAAATGCCCTTCCAGTAAATGTATGGGCAAGAGGCAGTTGTACCTGTGGAGTTCATGGTGTCGAGCTTGCAAATAGCCGTAGAGAATAGGCTTGGGGATATGGAAAGCCTCCAAGAGGGATTGTACAACTTAAACAAGTTAGATGAACATCGCCTGATGGCACAGTGGGCAACAGAGGTAGCACAACTGCGTCGAAAGGCTTGGCATGATAAACATTTCAAACGCGTTCAGTTCACCCCGGGCCAACTGGTACTAAAATACAATGGTAAGAATGAGATTAAGCCCGGAAAGTTTAAGGTAAAATAGTTGGGGCCGTACCGGGTTAGACAGGTCGGTGACAATGGGGCAATTAAATTATGGACGCTTGATGGCAAGGAAGTCCCCGACACAATAAACGGGTCAAAACTGAAGCCATATCACGAGCAGCGACAACGCAACGACCCACCGGTGGACCCAGCCAACCAGTAATGAAAAAGTTTTAAAAAATAAAAATAAAAACCAAACCGTACGGCTTAAGGCCATACAGACGGCAACTTAGAAGACTAAAGGCATTGTACGGCTGAAGGCCGTACGGGCCCACAAAGCAAAACACCCAACCCAAGTTCAAAAACAAAAGACTATAAAGTCGTACGGTCGTTCGACATACCACTGGGGGCAGCAAACGAGGACCAAACTCGGCGGCAGCAAACGAAGACCTGGAAGAGAACGTTGTACGACTTCAAGCGCAAATCTATTTAAAAGTTGTACGGTCGTACGACAAATACAAAAAGGGAAAAGGCACAGTCGTACGGGCCCGCAAGCGCCAGCAAGCAAGCACAAAAGACCGCATGGCCACCCGACTATACAAGATGCTCCAATAAGCTGCACAAGCACCGTACGGCCACGATACCAGCGCTGGAACAAATAGACCGTACGGCATACGGTATTTAAAGGGAGAGAAAGACATGCGGCGAATATATAAGGTCGTACGGCGTAAGGCATTCCGGAGGTAACAAGCATCGAACGGCGTATGGAAAAGAAAAACCGGGGATGGCTGAGCAAGGAGGTCGTACGGCTCTGAACGGCAAGGAAAGAGGCTGCACGCAAGACAACACACCACCATATGACATCAAGCTTCACAGGAGGAAGGACACTCAAAACACCAAGTTATAAAGCTACAGGGAGATCATTCCGTCGGTGTACGGACCCAGAGCAAACAATCCATTCGTCCAAACTAGAAAGAAGACAAAGAGAGCATTCTGTATGGCGTACGAATCCAGAGACCTCAAAGCGTCGAAAACTATAGAGACCGTACGTTTGTACGGTAATATTACACAGAAAAAAAAAAAGAGAAATTGCACACATGAATCTGTACAGTCGTACGAAATGCGGAAGTGTCCAGGGGGTTGATAAAGCCGTACGAAAGCAAGCATTTGGGAAACGTGTGTCGTATTGCAGCCAACACACCTAAACCGTGAGGGTCGTACCGTACGGACAAGGACGGAATAAAGAGAAGAGGTTTTCAGCAAAGGTCGTACGAATATCACAAGCATTGGAAGGATATTGCCATAGGAAGAAAGCACGGTGTCGTACGGCAGCCAAGTAGTTAGGGATTTCTTAGTTAGTTATTTATTGAGTATAAGGACAGCAAGGAAATAGTTATGGAATCAGAAGGAAAACGCAACTGGAGGACGAAGTTGACAGATAGTGGTATGGACATGAATAAAAATGCGCAGGTCTTGCCCTCAGGTGTGCGAGTTGCAAGTCGCACAGACACAGGGAGAAAGAAGAGTAGACCAAAAGGGCAAGGACAGATGGCTGCGTCATCTCCTTCCCGGGATTGTCATGCCCCAAACCATAATGTTTGAGGGTTTGAATGGATTTGATTGCCGGAAGTGGTGGCAGGAGACACAGGACAGCGATCCAGTAAAGGAAAGTCTTTGAAGGGCGCAGGTCCAGTGGGTCATCCAAATGCCCTTTTTTTTTGTATCAAAGAATTCGAAGGCCCCCTGCGAGCAATGGTGGAAACATACGATCAGTACTCTCGCACTAGCACTGTGTCTATGGATTCCGATGTTGAGATTTCCTTCATAGCGAGAGAATTTCGAAGAGTATTTGGTTTACCGAACGGAGGGCAAAAGATCGATCTCAAGGGCAAGAAACTCACAACAAAGGTGAAGGATTTCTACATAAGGCTGATATGCAGAGACAACCTCTCCGATGCAGAGGAGTCTATCAGGAAGTCTTCACAGGGCCGAGGGGTGAAGAATTCTTTCGTGAGAGGGGCACTGGCATAGTCTCATGGACGTGGTCAAAAGCAGACTTACGGGTTCCAGCAGGGCTTCTGACATCTCATTTCCGCAGATATCCTTGATGAACAATTTGATGGGAGGCAAGGGATACGACTGGGCGGAGTTGTTATCCGAGCGCATGAATGAGTTTACGACTCTCTAGCACAAGACCTTCTACATGCCGCATTACGCGATCGGATTACTTCTAGACACATTAGTCAGACAAATCCCGGAGACCACTCTGTCGACAGAAGTTAAACCAGGGCCCTTGGCCCCAGGTGAGCCTCCTATTATGTGCTGGAGACACTTGTATGTCCCGACTGGTCAAAAGGCTCTTCCTGGACAGAAGCAACAGAGGCAACAGTCTCAGAGTCTGCGTCGGAGGACATAGACAGCGGGCGAGAGGCGACATCCGAGAATGACGGGGATGAGGACACAGCAAAGGGTGACCCCACGGAGGTGACTGTTACCATAGACACACCTACACCGGTGCTATTTACCCCACCAATGCTCTCTGAGACCGCACATTTGACACCCACAGCAGCATTCGGCCAGCAATGCACACAGGCCACCCTCGCTTTTGGTCAGTTGCGGGCACCAGTCAACATGACCCCATTAGTAGTCCCGGAGGCATTACCTTCAGTAGAGGCAGAGGTAGGAGGAAACAAGACAGAGGAGTCGGACCAGCCCGTTAGAGAGGGCCAAGTCAAGTTGGATGTGGTTGGGACAGATGCTATGGTCACCATTGACAAGGCTTTATTGGATCCACCTCGAGCCGATCCTTCTTCCATTGAGGGCATGTGTAGTTGGCTTAGCCAACGATTTCAGATGGCTCCGCTGGCCCCAGCAGGAACGACACTTCTCTCTCCTAGACGGGAGGTATCCCCGGAGGTGATCGATCTGGATACAGTAGCATCCCCTACAGCTGATCACATGGCACACTTGGCAGTGGAGGACGTGGCACAGGATGTGGGCAAGGCAGTCGGACACTTCGCCGAGAAGAGTCCTGTAGTCACAGAGGGGTTGGGTGAATCCTTCATTCAGCCCCCGACGGAGCCCACGGAAGACATTGAGGCATACCTCGCAGATATGGTAGCCCGTGGCCGTCAGGTGATGGCTTCCGCACAGTCTCAAGCTAGGGAGAGTGTTGCCGCCAACTTGGAGAGGCTATTGACTTTTGTTCGGGTTGGTTGCCCCATAGCTTTTGTAGCCTGTTTTGAGGCAGGCGGATGACCCACAGTCAAGACAGTGGAGATGTTGACAGCTTGGGCAGTTACGGAGCCTGAGGTAGAGAGTCGCGTAGAGACCCTAGTGCGACAGGTAGAGCAGGCCTTCAGAGAGGGTTATTATACCCTGAGGCGTACAAAGCAGGTTTCTGAGGGACGGGAGGTGGCACGGGTGACCACGCAGAGTGCTCGAGCGGAGCTAGCCACCTGATTAGAGGCCATTGAGCGAGACCTGGCTCAGCGTACCGAGGAGTCGTCTCGCCAGCAGGCCAGTTGGGCAACAGAGCGCAGTGAGTTGGTAGCTCAGGTGGAAGCTGCCAGGACAGCAAAGTTAGCTATGGAGGCACAGGTTGCTAGGGAGAGACTTTCTTTTGAGCAGCAGCTGGAAGAGATAGCTGCAGAACGGCGTACCTTGGACACCTATCTCACCCAGGCTCGGGAGGCTGCGGACCAGAAGGAGAAAGAGTTGTTGGAGGCCGCCATGATGGTTAAGATTGCCCTGGAGCACCGGATGGTCGCCGAGCGGGACTTGAAGGCTTGGACAGAATAGGTCTATGCACTACGAGCTCAGTTAGCTTCTTCCACCTCTTCATGGATGCCTTCTCAGACCCCTTCTTCTCAGTTGTGATTCTTTGGTTATAGTTACATTTGTCCCCATTTTGTTGTTAAGTCGACGGAGACGACTTGTCTTTTTGGGGGGGATGATGTTGTCGGGTATAATGGTATAATGTAATTGGTTGTCGGTTGGGAATTAGTTATGACCGGAGGCTAGGGAGTTGGCGCACAGTTGCCAACCGTCGCGTCCCTTCGGTCCTTTATATCCTTGTACTACCTTCGGGTAAAACAATCATGTTATGCACGGACAATATTGTATTGTAATCGCTGGAATGAATGAAGCAGAATACTTGTCCTTTACTTTATATCTATCATGTTCTTTGTATTCTGGAAGTAAACTAGGTTACCCCAGCGGGTAAACAGCTGGCAAGATTGAAAGCTCTGATACCACTGTAAAATTCCCAATTCTCTAGGAAGTTGCTCTTATAAAAATATTGCAAATATTCTGATGCACTTTGACGATAGTCCAGATGTTCATTTATAACTCATTTGATAAAGAGAAGTCCATTCATAGCCCAAAGTTACAGAACCGAATCTATAGCAAAGATAAATTTAGTAAAATATTTACTAAATTAAGGTGTGCACCTGTATATATCAGTAGCAAACAATCAAGAATTTGTGCCACTTCTGCCGAATTCTTTCTGTCTTGTTGACGCCAGAGGTATCTATGTGTATCGGTAGCAACAATTCGGATTCAACCTCTCCGCTGACTTCCTCCATCTAACCGCATGACGCATCTCAGGTAGACCAAACAGGTTAACGGCCCGTGTCCTTTGCCGAGCCAGATATTAAGTATGGTTTGTTGTTTGCCAAAAAGGCCCGCCGTATACAACAAACCATTCACCGTAGTTACTGGAGATGATGCGGGTGGTTGTCGTGAATCACCAGCTCCCATCCCAAAAAGCCCAAGACTATTTGTCTTCACACAGGATTATCGTGTCCGCCTGGGGTGAGTTCTGTCTTGCAACTTTCGTCTAAGCTTGCCACAATCTTTCCTGTAATTATGTCTCCAACTCTATCGGGCACAAGCGCAAGACATTAGACGTTAAGCCTCTATGCCAGGGAACCGTGTTCTGACAGGATGTATGTTTGTCTCCAGTTCTTCCACGCTTCCACTTCTTCATTTCCCACTGCTAACTCCACTAGGCCAGACAACCATCTAACGAAAGAAATAGAATTTTGTCTTCACTTGTAATCACCTTCACGAAATATTCAAGCATCCCCGGTTCCCTCCATGAGACCACCTTTTATCGGCACAATAGTTGGTTGTAGTATTCCCATAAGGGAAACTACCTTTATTTACACATAACATAGTGTTATTTTAACACCATTATTATTCGAATAACACCTCATAATTATTTTATATTAATTGGACTGTTTAATTAATATTAAATAATTAACTCCTTATTAGCAAACGCAAAATAATTAACCTTTTAGTTTGGGGACATAACATTTTTTGCTGAAAGAATGAAAAGGAAAGAAGACAACTAAAGGTAATGGACAACAAAAACCCCAATAGTAGACATGCAAATACCATTTGAGATTCCAAATGGATAATGATTACAAAGGGTGTTTAAGCACATGATGCAAGGATGACAAAAGAAGGAAAACAAACATTGACATACGACAAGACTAGCTACGCCAACACATTCAAATAAAGATACCAAGAAATGACTGCATTTCTATCACATCAATTACATAGATTAGAGAAACCATTGGATTTCACCAATACATAAAGATATCACCAACTTAACATACGAGAAATCGGTATTAACAACTCAGTAACACATCTGGACATACGAACCAAATGCATTCTTCATTATACTTTTGAAAATATACAAGTTCAAAAACCTTTAGGTACAAAGTGTGAACATTAAAGTTCTCACAAAGTTTATCTACAAAATTCTCCAGAGTTTCCCCTCTGTGTAAGAGTCTCCCCCTATTACATTACAAATGGCCATGTATTTATAGGCTCACAGAGTAACTACCTTCTTTTCCAGGTTAGTAACTAACTATTTTTTGCGCAAGTTGAACGAGGTTATTAACCGTACAATTTTTGTGCAAAAAGAGTCAACTACTTAACTTTGACCAAGAGTAACAAAAGCCACTATTTACAAAAATATAACTTGAAACTCGTACATTTTGAGACGAAAGTCACATAATTGATGTTGATGAAATAGTTGTTGTCACAAAAGTTTGCACCCATGCTTGGGTTATGACCCCCAAGCAACCTTGTGAAACATTGAAACAACCTCCAAGTGTGGGACTTGCGCATGTGAGGTTGAATCTCCGAAGGTCGCCTTCCTTCCAATCAAGGTGCAACTAAGCTAAGCTAAAC
The DNA here is from genome assembly GCA_018584345.1 of Thuja plicata. NCBI lineage: Eukaryota > Viridiplantae > Streptophyta > Pinopsida > Cupressales > Cupressaceae > Thuja > Thuja plicata. Next base: position 1,336,282 of record MU227961.1, on the reverse strand, counting down.
TAAAACTTGCAAGGAAAAGGGGAAGAGAGAATTGCATAAATGAAAAGGGGGGTAATGCACCAAATTAGAACTGTGGTTGCTCCCTGCCCATGACTGCACCATACATCAACAAAGCACCAAAACTACACAGATCCCAACTCTAGTCTATTCCCCAAGGACTCATTTGTAGGTCAGAACTAATGGGATGTTGAAAGGAAGGATAATCTTCACAATACAACATTCATAAGCACGTTAGACACAACATACAAACTTAGAAGACGAAAAAGAAACAGTCAATATAAGGCAAGAAAAATTGCACAATATATCAAACTGGGAGAAGAGGTAAAAACATGGATTTCTATTTATGTAAGGCAAAAGCAAATTACAGTTGTAGAGCATAAGCCACTGCAAGAGAGCGAAAGAGATAACCCAGAAAATATGTACAAGGCTGCCTTTTAAAGAAATCAGGCATAACTCAATACAGAAGTTAAGTTCAAACTCCAAGCTAAGTGGAGTTAGGTTAGAAAACAGCAGGTCAATGAAATCAAATCACAAAAGTGATTTTTGTGTGTACATCAGATCCATGAAGTGACAGGAAATGGCCAAATGAAAGCACTTCTACAATCAAGAAAGACATCCCATACCCTGCAACAGTCACTACAAGCTATGGCATCGTTTTGCACCTTTGTCAAAAAGAAAGACACTTGCAGACCATAAACAAGCATGAAGCAACACTAGCGTCATGTGCACAAGTCAAAAAAAGCAGTTCGACATTGAATTTTTTGTCCTTGGCACGTCGCAGTCATTAGTAAAAAATCAGGTCAAGTGTCGAAAACACAGTGAATTTTCTCATCAAAAAGACAGAAAAAAATGTCTCTCCGATGAGAGCAAGATGGAAAGAAAAATGTCGGAGAGAGACAGAGAAATGTCTCCACGACGTCCACTCGTCTCCCCGACCAAGTGAGGCTCGCATTCTTCGGAAAGTCCAACAAAGAGACAAGAAAGATCTCTCCCTGATGGATTTTATCTGATTCATCGGAGAGAGCCAAACATAACTCTCGCCGACCTGCGTTTGTCTTTGCCGATGCGGAAAACACAACATTTTCCGCCAACATCCATCGAAGAGACGCGAAAATATTTTCCTAATGCGTGTTATTTCATCGGAGAGACTCTGGAAAGTCTCATCCCGACAATCGTCTATCTTGCCAACCAAAATGTTGATGCGGAAAATGCACAGTGTTTTCTACCAGCCTCCATGGGAGAGACATTGGAAGAAGTCCACCCGACGAAAGCCTATCTCACTGAACCTAAATGTTCATCGAGGAGACCGAGAAGATCTATCCCCGATGACTGCCTTGAAGCTTGTAAGAGAGGCACATAAAGAACTCTTCCCGACCAAGGATCATCTCACTGATGGAACACACTGTAGTTGTAAAATTGACTTGGTGGAAAACACAACATTTCCAGGCCCGTTAAAACCAATGCAGAAAACACAGTGTTGCCACCTGTGTCGAAAACATACTGAAATTAGCCCATGAAGGTCTCTCAAATTGGATATCTGTGATGGGCTAATGGTAGCAAAAATAGCCAACAATAGCCACTAAGTTTTTTCTCGATCCAAGAATCATTCATTTACCAACAACTCAACTTTTAGGAATGTGTTCTTCATTTGCATTTAATAATCATCCCTTTCCTCTATGAAACTTGTAGGTTCATCACATGTTTTGCTTTCCCTTTACCTGACTCTAACTCTTCAAAACCTTTTTGTCATAGTATGAAATGAAAACACATGAGGACTTTGTACATGCTTATGATCATCCCTATCATAGTTGAAAAACTTGGACTCGGCAATAACTTGGACGGCCGAAATTTTTTGAAAAACTCGAATTCGCCAAAAAATCTGCGAAAAAATTGGCAATAAATCAGCACTTTTATTGAACATTTTAAAATATATAATTTCTTAAAATATTTTTAAAAACGCACATACACTAAGTCATAAGGTTTGAGTTCGAGTTCGGCAACAATAAAATTCGGATGAAGTTTGACAAGAAAAAAATTCGAAAAAAAAAATTGTGATTAAATTCATCTCATAAATTTGAAAATATTAAATATGTTTAATATTTTCAATTTAATTCAAAAATACCAAATATATTAAATTAAATATATTCATAATCAATCAATTAAATTAAATAATTATATAGCAAATAATTAACACACTAATCACACTTTAATGATTCTATCATCAATTTTAAGTAGTTATAAAACTATAACATATACCAATTTTAATAATAATCATACATAACATTCTATTCAAATACTAAATATATTCAAAGTAATATATTAATAATTAATAATATTTTAATATGTTAAAATTTATTAAAAAAATCTAAAACAATAAAGACAAACAAACGAACCATGAAAACAATGAAAAAATAAATGAAACCTTAATTAATATCATTAACCGAATTTAAAATTGCACACATTAAATTCATCTCAACCGAATTTGTCTCCCATCGCAGATGATGATGAATATGTGAAATCACAGATTATTCGCCTCCCGTTGTCAAGCAGAGAATTCATCTTCTGTCGTCACAGCAGAGAATAGTGTGTTGCAACAATGCGCACTACAAAAACCCTAAAACCGAAAACGTATCACTTTTTGGCATTGCGTGGATGTTGACTCCCAAGTTTCCCAGAAAATATTGTGCATTTTTGTATTTTTTAGCCAAAAAATTGTTGTGCATTTTTGGAAATATCGGCAGCGAGTTAAGGTGTGTTTATATCATTCAGCAAGAGATGCGCGATATCGGCGGATATTATTGCACATTTTTCAACTATGTTTTCATTCCATATTTCTCATTTGGAACAAATATATATATATATATATATATAAAGCACATAAAATTTGAGGCCTCGACTGAAATATCCCCTGCCCGGATATTTATTCAAACTGTCTGAAATTTTATCACTTTGACTGCGAGTTTGATATTTGTTTTAAGTCTCTAGTGGAGATGTGTAACATTCCTTTTTTATATGCAAATTCAATCTTCTCACACAAGAGTATAATGACGAGCTTCAAACAATAGTGTTTCTACGCAGGACTAGATTGCAAGAGACTTGAACAACAAAATAATGTTTGCAGATATAACACTCAACCAGTCTGATCTAGATTTTGATATTAAGAAAGTCGAGACAAAATGTAACCATACAATCACCAAACTATTCCGAACTCATACAATCCAACTCGTATCAACTACATATATTTGGAGAAAAGGAGAGAACGAGTTAGTGCACCTGCTAATGGAGATTCTAGTTAATGTTGTCAGCGGTAATGTCTCTATGACATCGAACTGGCTGTATAGCGGGTGCTGCGACCTATAGCTGCCAAAACGCCACTGACTGATGTGGCTGCGCTGTCTGTGAAGGTGGGCTGCTACTGGAGGATGCTGCAGATGACCACGCGGGGTCTATTACTTCAGCCCGCGGCCTCCTTTCTGTCTGCTAGCGTCGGCCTCTATGGTAAGACCAGGCCCGATAATGGTGGATCACGCTGTCACCAGTTGAAGTCAATGCGTGGATGTCCAGACTCCCACATAGATGGCTGAGACTGCCCAGGCTGCGTGTCACCTATCTACACTTCCAAGTCTCCTCACGTCACCCGAGAGTATGAGGTCTGTAGTTCTCACATCCAATCTCCCACTTATTTGCAAACCGAAAACTGTAGAAGTATCGTACCTTGTTGGAAGGAATAGAGATTACTTGTGAACTGGGTACTGCCACGGTTTTGGCTGAGTATCGAGTTACTGGTGCTATACTGAATATGGCTTAAAATCTAAACAATATGAATTGTTCATAGCTGCAGAACTTGACGCCAAACTGGAATACTTGCTTGCTAAGCTGGAAATTCAATACCACCAATAAGCTATTTCCTGTGCAATTAATTCAAATATGAAATCTGTATGATTCCACCCAAACTGAGAATGCTGGGGCTACGTCCAGTTTCTCAAAATCCTTAAGGGGCTACGTCCTCAAGAAATCAGTCACATTTAAGC
>MU227961.1:1293080-1311860 GCA_018584345.1 Thuja plicata | reverse complement strand
ATAAGCCCAACTTGAAGTAGCTGAATACCACCTCCAAAGTGCAACCCTTCAAAGGATATTTCACCTCCTCAGTTATGCAAATCCTTAGGATACTCCGTTCCTAATGATCAAATGAAAATCTGCAGACGAAGATGGTGCCACAAATGCTCATAGAGAAAATGTAGTAAAAACATCAAATCAAGGATGTCCAAATGAGAGGCCAAGCACCTCTATTTATTCACTTTTCTAAGAAGTCACTAAGAACTTCTAGAAGTATCCATTATAAAATCTTATTATAATGCACTTTTATAAAAAGTAACTTTATAAAATAAAAAGTGCAACTTAACTTAAAATTATAACATTTGGCCCCGCATAACACATAATAATAAAAAGTAGGCTCGACACCATCTCTCCAAGAGCAAATAAGACCATCCAATCTCCAAATAATCATCAGAATGACACTCTCACCAAAACCATCTGCCTACGAGAGTCCATGATAGGCAAATCCACTGAAAAAATGACATGTCACTTAAGAGGGGACATGACATGGAGTGACTCATTTTAATGGTAAATGATTGAGGAACATTAAAATTATTTAAATTATTTTGAAAAATGATTTTAATTATTTCTCATCAAATTCATAACCTTAGTCAAAATGAGCTCCGTGAGAAACCACAACAATACCTAAACACTCCCGAAAGAATTTTCAGAACGGAAAAACTTCGGATCACCAACACATATACAGGCGAAACAGGGACTTTCAAAACCCAAGTTTCGGAATTGACATGAAATTTTAGTTAACAAAAATCAAGGCAACACACTATCATTTGTATTATTATTTCATGTATGTAATTTACTAGGTATAGCAATAAACATTTGGCGCTGCCTTAAAAGAAATCGGGTCAGCATTTGTGTGATTCATGCCCTTGGATATCAATAAAGGTGAGAAGAGGCCACAAGGTGGTCAAAACCAAGTGATCAAGCAATCTTTAAGAATTGTAGAACAAAGAGAATAGAGAAGAAGATTACAAGAAATTGCTAGAGACTTACCCTTCCCTGACGAAATGTACATTGCCGAACAAGCAAGACAATTGTTTGTACAGATATCAGACGAGTATGAAGAAGGAAATCTTGAACTGATGGACATACTCTACCGCATTGAGAATCTTTCCATCTCAACGTAACCTAGAATTGGACGATCTGAACTAAAGACCCTCGAACGAAAGGAGTACAAGTCAAAGCCTGAAAGTACCCAAGGTGTGGGGGACGCTGGAGGTGGATGTGTAGAGGACACGCGCGTGGCCAAGAATGCAGGGAAAGCACCGGAACGTAGCGGTCGGAACAATCCACCCAGGTCTGACACACAAGCGAGCACGCAAGCGAGAAAAATGGTGACTCCTCTAACAAGTCCAAATGTGGATCAACAAAAAATGTCGAAGTTCACGAGGAATGGGTCGAAAGGCCCTATGAGGCACTAGCGAACGTGCGAGACTATCTGGATAGCAAATAGTTAGGTTGACAAGGACTATTGGCTGAGAGTGTTTACAGCAACGCTATAAGGTATAGCCATCGACTGGTTCACAAAACTAGATGCTTCATCCATAGCCTCTTGGGACATGCTTAAGAGGGTTTTTCGAGGTTGAGTTTAAATTGCTACGAGATGACAATAAGATTGTCGCTAAAATTTATAATACCAAACAAGGGAAGAACAAGAGTATACGGGCATACAAACATAGGCTCAAGGAATTGTTGGGCAAGTTGGAGCATGAGCCAGCCAACGGTTTGAAGAAGAGGTGGTTCATTGAGGGGTTCATTCCGTCCTTGCGCAAGAAGATGAAAGTGGTGCCTCCACCCTCATACGTTGATGCCTACAATTGGGTGATGGACATTGAGAGTGAAAACAAGACATCCTCCAGGGAATAGGAAGAAGCATGATGATGACAGTACCGAGGGTGGTGTTGTGAGCTATATCACATATCACCCATTTCCTAATGGAACCCCCTATCTTTTCACTCACTTGGCTTTTTGGTTTGCGTTTTCTTGGTAGTTTTAGTGTCGATCTTCTAGGTTCCTCTTGTTCATTTGAGAAATGGTGGATTAGGTCCAGAGTCCGAGTCATTTCCCTGCCTTTTAACTTCACCCGATTCGGGATTGTGAACTTGAATAAATCAAAACTTGAGTGTTGTTCGAGGAAATTGTCTAGAATCTCTCCTATAGGGCCCCATGCATCTAAATGGAAGAAGATATTCAATAATCAAAGATATTGGTTAAAGCATGGAAAGGTGGAATTGACTAGGTAATGAAGGAATCCGCTTACACATGCAATTTCACCGAGTCGCAGTGAGTCATGGAGTAAGTTGGTGAAATCGTGTCAATAGCAAGCATTTTCAGAAAATCTTGAAGCAATCTTCAAACAAAATCCAACGTTGTAGAAATTGTCCCCAAAATCCAACACTGTGAAAGTTTGAAAATATAAAACTCCAGCATGATCCCTCTTTTGTGCTGAAAGGCATAAACTTTTCTAAGGTGGGAATACTTTAGCTTGTACGAGATGCAGAGAATTTTCAAAAGGACCCACCTCTGAGCCTTGAAAACACAAGTACAATTGAATCAAAATTAAGGGTCCTCTGTTTACACAACCAAGAAATCAAAAGGTGGCAATGCTCGGAATGTGCGTGTGTCTTGGAGCTTCCCCCACGTATGTTGTCGGGTCAAGTAGAAAATTTGCTTGCAATTCATATGTTCGCCGACCACATATTCAATGCCTACAGAACGCACTACTATTTCGAGAGCCAAGTGTGATCATTACCAAAGTTGCAGATGCATCCGGAAAAGGATAAAGTCATCCGCTAACAGGGACCATGTGCCAACAATTGCAACAAAGTATGGTTTGTGTTGATAAACTTATGTACGAGAAATCAGCCCAGCATTTTGTGCTCGATGGTAATTGCAGAGCATGAATGTCATCCTTGGCACGTTTTGCCCGACTCATTCCCAGCTAACACCAATCAAAGGAACAAGCCCAACGATGCAAGCCTTTGGTGATATTGAAGAATTAATGTACAACGCAAAAAGAAAAGTCTTGCATGTGCACCCAAGCGCATTTCTCATGTAGTGAAGGAAAAAAATATGAATGGGAAAAATTTTGGCACTTTGTATAAAGTTTAAACAGCATTCCAGCGCAAAATAAGTTTGGTCAAGAAATGTGAAGAGAGGAATTTTGTCGACGGGGGACAAATCACGCCTAAAACACATCTTGCACAGAATGAAGGAATTGCAGCAGGAAGCACTCTACATTCTCCCGTAGAAAAGGCACTTTCAACGCATTTCGATGGTGATGAAGGAATAAAGTATGGTCAGCAAAGAAAGTTTAGAAGGCTCTTGAAAAATTAAAATCCGCAACCTCAGCCTAAAAGTGTCGAAAACGATATGCACCCAATGAAGGAGATTGCTGCAAAGAAAGAGTCAGTGGGAATGTCAAAGCATGCCTACAAAAAATAAAGAAATGAAGAAGACTATCGATATGCTTTAGGGACACAGGATACATGACATAAGCCTCCAACGCTAATCCATGTGCACACAGAAATCCCGCTCTGAGCACAATGTCAGCAGTGAAAGTCTATGTATGTAGAAGGCGGAGAAGTGAAAGAAATTATGTTTGAAGCACGAATGACTACAACGGAGAATCGAAACACACTCCAGCGCAAATACTGTTAAGTGAAGGAAAGTTCTTAAATGACATCCATATGCACCATTCAAACGCGCTCCAGCGTGTATTGGAGTAACTCAAGGAACTTTGGAATATGAAAATTCCATGATAAAGACAAAATTGCGCCCAAGCGCGAATTGGCATGAGTGAAGGAAATAATGCTTCGAGAAAATTTATCCATGACAACCTCTAAACTATGCCCGAGCGCGAGACCCATGGGATGAAGGAACATGGTGAAGAAAGGAATCGTTCGTGGTGGGGCCTAAAATGCGCTCAGGCGCATATTACCATTAGTCATGGAATATCTCAAACTTTAGCCTCTATTTGCATTCACGGGGCAACTTTTATATAGTCGAGAAACAAATTAAAGTTTGTCATTCCTTTACCATAGCACAAATTTGCATAAGTGAATGAATAAAATTCAATTCTTTAAATCCCAACACCATGGTATATTCGCGCTCAAGGAGATAGGCTTTTCAAGGGAAAAGGAGAATATTACAAACCTTAAATCCTCTAAGTGCTTTTTATGGGCTTAGGAAAAAGTATTCGATGCCAAATATTAAAATTAGCAAAATCCTTTACTAAAGTCTATACGCACTCATGGGTGCTAAGTGAGTAATATGAAAAAAACAATTAAAAAATTGGAAGTTCTCCATCATGGTGAATATGTTCTCGAAACCAAATGGACATTAGTCGTGGAATGTTTAAAACTTCAAAGTTCTCCCTTAGCACCTAGTATGCGCCCTATAGTGCAAATCAAATCATTCACAGGTGAGGAATATTCTTTTGAAACAATGAAATCCTTTACCAAGGTAAGTTTACGCTCATTAAAGATATACACAGGCAAGGAACACATTATAAATGATGGGATTTAGTCAAGTGTGCACTCGAGATAATACGCCAAGTGGTGTAAAATTTAATGAATTTTATTCAAATGAGTATGTGCGCCCAAAATCATTAGATAAAGAATTGCGGAAAATAATTGAATATTGGAATTTTTCGTCCAATATTAAAGTTGGAAATGTTTAATTGTGAGATATCAAAAAAATCCAACCCCTTCGAATGCATATATCCATGAGAGAAGTATGTAGCGAGGAGGTAGACACACGATAATTTTGAAGAGAGAAACCATAGTGAGTATTTTCTAGAGAGGGGAAAAATTACTTTCAGTCTAAAGAATCAAGAAAGAGGTGAATTTGAGAAGGAAATTTTGCGGTGAATATAAAATCAGATAGAGACATGAGAATTCGTTGAAGAGAGAGAAAATCTCTTTCTAGAGAGAGTGGAGATTCTATAGAAAATTTTCAAATTTCTCTTCTCCAAAGTCAAAATTTGCAAGTAACAAGATTAATCTGCTTTTATTCTTCCTATGTTCTTATGTCATTTATTTTGTCTTGCAGGAGGATGAATTCCAATTGTAGACGTTCAAGGAAGACATTCAAGGCCTAGAATTCCAGTTCCAGTATTGAAGACATTCAAGTTTCAAGCGATCTACTTCAAAGCATTCAAGTTTCAGAACTTTTAAATATCAAAAGTTTAATTCAGAAATCTAGGACCATGGCCAAGGGAGTTCTATGTAAAATTCCCAGTTACTGTTACAGACTTAACATCACAACTCACTATTCTATTTGTAGAATTTCCAGTTACTGTTGCAAACTTAACAATACAACCCACTGTTCTAAACTGTCCATTAATTGATGGTGTATGGTAACATGAATACAAACATTAAATAAATGCAGATAACAACCATTCTTTCACTGGTTATGAATGAATATATTCACTTGTAAATACAACACAGGAAGTATAAACCGTCGGCTAACTATATATTCACAGTAAAATTCCCAGTTTCATAATTACTGGACCAATTTAGAAAATATTCAGATTAAAGTAGGGAAACTGCAATTTGGTTTATTACAGAGCACCTGGAAAACACGTGGGACGTTCCGCACAATTGCAAGATGATTCGAACTCTTCCCGTATTGGGCCCGCTCGGACTTGTGTAAATCCCGTGTGGTGGAGATCGCTTGTGGATGATCTGCTGAGTGCGTGATGGCCGCGAATTACTTCCTTCTCAGCCGTTGGTTTCGTACTGACTAGCACCCCACGACGCTACTCCTCTGCAGCAACGCGTCCAAAACCGACACGTAATCCATTCCCACTCTTTGTCTCCCTATACATAGTGTTTGGCCGGAATTCAGTGCATGTCGTCTTTGTCGTCTTGCCCACTGTCCAACGATAAACAGACCGAGTCACAACTCCCGTAGCAATATACTCTAAACAAATACCAAACTTATCACATTATTCTATCTTCATACCCCACCGCTCTTCTCCACTAGGCCAGATATTCACCCGACGAAAGGAATAATATTTCTTTTGTTTTTACTTGAAATCATTCACCAAAATATTCAGCATGCCTGTGTCTTTGCAAGCCCGTCTCTTTTATTTACAACCAAAATCGGTTGTATCCTCTAAAGGAACTACTTTATTAACATGTAACTAAATGTTTCATTGTAATTATTTAATATTAATTTGTTCATGTAATTAATATTAAATAATTAATTCCTTTATTTAATTAGCCAAATAATGATTATTTGGGGACATGACGTTTTGTATGAAGAAACTCCAAACTAATGTAATCATCATCAAGGAATTTCATTCCATTTCAAGAAGATGAATTCCCAAGGGAGCGCATGGAAGGAAGAAAGCGGTTAAGGGAGATAATTTGAGAAGTAATCAGAGTTGAATCTAGGTTACAAAATGGTGCAGTTAGAAAAGACCCGAGCTTATGTGGCACCCAGGATACTGACATGGCGCCTAGTCATCTCCACCCCCTGGTCAAAGATCTCCAAGTCAAACTTCAGTGCATTTAAGGAACAAAATCAGGGACAGGTTATTCCGAGGCAGACAGATATGCATTTATTGCTTAGTGGGCATTCATTTCACCCCTCTCCTGTTGAAAAGGGCATGCGTAGTGGGCATTTATTACCCACTAAGATGATGGATTCCTTTTGACTGGTCAATGTAATTCCTTCCATTAATAAGGATTCTCTTTTCCTTGCCCTAACCCTAATTAGGGCTAAGTTGGCAAAATCTAGGCCATCAGTTATTGTTTTGATCCGGGCCACTCAATGTAGCTGGAGACCTATATAAAGGCCTCATTTCTCATTTGTAAAGTAGTGGAATTCTGAGATTGTTGTTAAGAGCTATTGAGACAATAGAATTTTCATTGAAGTTTGGTGATCATTTGGTGTGTCTTGAGGCTTGCTTGATCTCTTATTCCCTCATTTAGAATAGTTTGTTAGATGAAGTGTTGTGATTTCAATGGAGAACTCAATGGTGTTTTGATGAATTCCTTGGTTCATACTTTTGACAGTTTACAGATTGTAAGTGGTTGTGCAAAGTTAGTCTGAACCCATTTCTATGTATGCTTAACTTCTACCATTCAACACACATTGTTCGTTCTGATGGGGTTTGTTGTGGTATGAATATCATTTGCATAACCCTTTGAAGATTGCACTGGTTCACGCGTAGTTGAAGTTTAACTTGGCGAAGCGAAGCTCGGTTATTTGGGAATTTGTCCACCAAACTAGTATTCATTGTTGTCATTACCTTTAGGAATAGAATAGAACTTATGAACCCTTCTTTGTTTTCCGCATATTACTGAAAACCAAAAAAAAAATTTCATTGCAGCATCTATTGATAGCTCCCACCCAATATGATTTGAAATCAATTTCAAGTTTGCAAACGTAAGGCCCCTCATGATTAATAGTAAATCACATCAACCATTGAGCTTATCCACGGTCAAGAACTGACATTAAAGGAACCTTGGAGTCTATTGTGTGATCTTTCGCAATCTTAGCACACTAACGATTTTGATCAAGAGAGGATAAGATATCTTAATATTTTGTTCTACTATTTGGTGGGTCATAAAACGCACATCAACATGTCGTAGCAATAATGAATCAACGACAGTCTAGGCCCTACAGCGAGACATGATGAGAATGATGAAAGAACTAATGGCCGAGAAAGGAACCAATAAAGAAAGTAATGAACTATGGTGTACCAACTGCAAAATTCAAGGGCGCACGAAAGGTAAATGTCCTAAAATGATGTTTTGTGAGATTTGCCAGGTGATAGGTCATTCAATAAAGGAGTGTCCATATAATTTGAAGACTAGAAGCACACAAGTACTCTTCACACAAGGAGAGCCTACTACATCGAAACAACAAAATGGGCCACTAGGCAGTTATGGAAATCAACAACGGAATCAAATACAATACGACTCGAGAGGACGTCCTATCATACATTGTCGACAATGCAGCGAGTGGGGTCACTTTGCGCGGGACTGCCAGAGTGGTCAAAACAACGAGAGGTTATTGTGCAAGTGGTGTGGTCCAAGGAACCATGAGGATACCAACTATCCAAAACAAAAAGGAGTAAATATGTTGGATATAAAAACACGGAGGAGGAAGTACTAGCGATGACCAGACTTCAGACCAAGAAGGCAATATACCCTGACCCCTATACGGAGAAGGAAAAACTTTGGGAAGCAAAGGTTGATGTTGAATGGGAAATGGAAAAGGAAAGAAGAGCCTCGAACGATGCCGCCAATACTCCATTGCGGTTGAAGTCGGAGAAAACTATCATGAGACAGATGTTGCAAGCCACCGTACCCATACGGATATCCGACCTTCTGCAAGCCATGCCATAGCTGAAGATGTACATTACCAAAGTAGTTGATAACAACACACTCGGCTAGGACCACGACAAGCCAACGAAGAAGTCAACTGACACCCTAGTCACTAACCCCATGTTGCTGACAGTGGGCATTGGAAGGAGGTCGACCATCGTCGAGATGGAGATAATGGGACAAAAGTTGACAAACACCATCGTCGACAAAGGCTCGAGTGTGAATGTATTACCAGAGGAGACATGGAAGGCCCTCGCAAGCCATCACTTTGGCCACCAACCTTCCATCTAGTAGGTAACGACCAACATGACATCAAACCACTTGGGACGCTCATGGCACAGAAGGTCATTATTGGCACTCAACATTTCTTTCTAGACATAGTCATCATCCCACTATAAAAGGTGTATGATGCCCTCCTCGAAAGGGGCTGGCTCTCGAGGGTTGCTTGATCACGACAAAAGCAAACCACAATTGGACGCAGAGCACACTCTCGATCAAGAGGGAAAGGAGGAAGTACGTCATCGATTTGAGGAATCAAGCAGTGAGTGAAGAGTTTGTATCCATTGGGAATGGACAAAAGAAGGAAAGGCATGGAACCAAACGATGAAGAGGTGCTTGAGCTAAAAGATTGTTTTGAAGATGAGACGAGTTCTCTGAATGGACTATTTCATTAGCAAATGGCGGACTATGAGGTATTTTCACGAACCTACAATTTTCTTGAAGCCACAACTTTCTATGAAGAGCAGTGAATGAAAGTGTGTAAAGTTATGGATGACAAATTTAACACTATGAAGGTGGAAAATGCAAAGAAAAAGCAAGAGTCAAAGAAAATTAAAACGGTCTCAATTTTCTATAGTACCTGCAACCTTCAATCCTGTACGACCTCTCTTGAACATTATACAACCACCAGATCTGGGACAACCAACTACTTCCAGTACCGTACAGCAACCTTGAATGCTCAATGTACGGCCAGCTACTTCTCATACCTTACGGTTGCCTCCAATCCTCAATCTATGACATACTTTGAGGTTCAACACACAACTCACTCCAAGACCCAGCAACGACATTGGCATCGTACAACAAGCACAAGACTCTTTAACCCCTTCCATATGAACCTGGCATCTCGTACAACATTATAGGCATCCACCTCTTGTACGGCCTCCCAAGTCTCACTGTACGACATCTTTTTGATTCATTCCATATTGTATGGCATCTTTCAAATTCCTTCCACACCGAACCGCATCCTTCAGATTCACTCCACACCATACGGCAAAATGGATAACTCACAATGTGACAGCCATCCACTCCTGTACGGTTAAGAAGTGTCGTACAACACTTTTGTGTTCATCTCATACAGCCTGAATGTCATCATTACAAAGTACGATGGCATTACATGTCATTTGGCAAGAAAATTATTACCGTACGAAAGAAACTACACCCTGTACAGCAACATTCGATTTCTTAGACCATACAACAGCACAACAAAAGATTACTTCAATCCGTATGTGTATGGCTCACAACAATACTCCTCCATACCATACAGACACCCAGTTCATGGCATACCATACAACGTACAACACATATTTTTGGCTTGTGGTTTGGCAACGCACGAGTGTGTGGTTCAAGGCATTCTACACAACATATTCAGCGACAGTTAGTACATTGTCTCAATTGTAGGCTTCTCAATTCTTTAGTACGGTAATAGTAGGTAGTACCAAATGCAAGTCCTTTACGGTAACTAGTACTGCGATCAATTCTTAAGCGGGGAGTACAATTTGATACGTTTGTCAAATACAAAAAATCTCTACTTTTGGGCTTTATCAATATTGTTTTTGGCATCTCAAAAAATCAAGAAAATGGGGTGCGCCATGGTATTTTGTGTGGTTCTAAAGCTACTAATTTGGTCTTGGTGACAGGGGTGCTGCCCTTCGACCCCGCCCTATATCGCAAAAGGGAGCGTGTCTAGGGCACTGCCCCTCGACCCCACATGTGGCACTGCCCCGCTAGGGGCGCTACCCCCAAACCTCTACAAGGGGCGCTACCCCCAAACCCCTACAAGGGGGGCTGCCCCTAGAACCCACCATGGTTGTTACCCCCAGACCCCCATTTTATTTTTGAAATACACTACAATTTTGATTTTGCGCAGTACAAGTCATTATCTATACTCCTATCATTAGTTTTCCTGGATACTACTTAATGTCTACTTGTTGTCTAGAAGACAACTTTTTTTCTTTTCAGGGGGATGATGCAATCAGCATAAAATGCTTATTGTTATGTTTGATAATATTGGCTATCGGTCAATGTATTAATTGTCTGTATTAAGTTTGTTATCACTCTCGAAGAGTTGCCGTGTCAGTTGGTTGACAGTTTTGTTCCTCTTGGCAACCGTCGGGTCCTTTAAATATGTCATGTACCGCCAAGGAAAGAGCAGTGTATAGTTGAATGAATTGTAATCCTTGGCTGACTATCTCTGGGCCTCTTCTCTGTAATGAATTCATGAGCTAATAAAGATATATTTTACTCCTATATGTATTCTAACCATGCATCATATCATCTAGATCGGCATGTATAAAGCCCATGTTGACCCATTAATCTATCCTTGATGAGATCCAAGATAAACTTATTCTCCATTTTCCAAGTAATCATTGTGTAGGCCTCAGTTACCCTTGCTCCAAATGTTTGCCTGTTCCTATTGTGTAAGGTTATCCTGACATGGTAGCTAAATGACCACTTCTTTTTTACTTTTGCTTATATTTGATGAGGGTTTAGATATTCTCCCTTAGCACCCAAAAGTCAATGAAACTCTTCTGATTATATGTGACAGAGACAATGGATTCCATGTAATTTATGATAGATTTTTGTTCTTTTCTATCATAATTAGCTAACATGCATAAATCGTTTGGGGAATAAATCTCAACCGAAAGAGAACAAGCCCGCCTTGGTAGAGCTTCAAGACCAACTAAGGCAAGATTGGATCGACAAAGGCCTATAACCTGAAATGTCACTAAAATATAAATGTACTAGACAATGAGGTACATGCCCAAAAGGGGCAATTGTGACAATCACTTTGATTTGAAAAGAAAGATTGGTAAACTTAGCATACCCTATTTTGATGGTTTAGGAAAAAACACAGCACATGCACAGGTGCAAAAGATAGGAACGTATTTTCAACTCAACCCCATGTCAGAGAAAGAGCCCATCAAATATTTTGCCTTACACCTAGATGGAGTAGCACATGAATGGTGGTATCATGGCATGACCATCAGTGGACATGCACAAATGACATCCTATGTGGAATTCTCAGAGCAATTGATAGAAAGGTTCGACAAAACGGATCTGGAACTTCACTTCAAGGAATTGGCGCAACTAAAACAAAGGGAGAGAAAAGACATTGAATTCCAACGACTTTCAGTATTAGTCATTGACACATCCGAGAGAAGATTCAGTCTTATTTCTGGATGGGTTAATGGATCCATTAAGAGGTTGGGTGAAAGCTCTCAACCCTAGTATGCTACAAGAAGCTATCAAGAAATCAAGCGGCGTGGATTTGGGCACAATCAAAAGGACCATCAAATCCAAAGGATCAAACAAATCCACCTCTCCAAAGAGAGGGCCCAAGGAAAAACAAAATGGATGAAGAAACACAACAAGATTTGAGGAGGAAGCTATGCTTTAACATGCAAAGAGTCATGGGAACAAGGACATCGGTGCATGGGCAAAGGGAAAATCCATTATATAAAAGTAAGGCCGATAGTGAGGAAGAAGAAGATAAGGATCAAACCAGTGGGCAAAGTGAGTCAAAGGTAATCCCGAAGTTTGGGGTCTAAAGATATTGTTGTGAGGTTTTCACAACACTGCCCTATTCCAAATGGGGACCCCCTGTTTTGCCAACAGGCTGGGGCAGTGGAGCAATTTGGCAACAATCTCAGAGTTAGATGGCCTTTGTTGAGAAAATTGAAAAAGGTGCCTAAGTATCAAGGTGGGAATATAATTTGGCTAAATTTGGCTAAGTCTGGGAGATAGGAATAAAAATTGATGTTGGGCTAGGAGGAGTTGAGTTAGCCTAAGTTGAAGTGGGTTCAGCCTCATTTTGGTTCCCTCTGATTTGAGCTCAGCTCCGTTTTGGTTCCCTTCATTTTGAGCTCATACTCGTATCAATGCCTATCAAATCCCTTCCCATCTCAAGGCTAGTAGAAAATAAGAGGATGAACCTAGGAATAGCAACCTGGTTCTAAAGAGATGAGACTTGCACCTCGACTTATTAAAGCCTTGGAATTTGTTGCAAAGAGCAAGCATGCAGCCCCAAATTTAACGTGTGGCCCTGGCCTTTATAGACTAGGCCTTGATTCGAACCAAGTGAAGCCTTGATTGGACCCTCAAACCCACCCTTCAAGCCATGACAAGACCCAGATTTGGGGGACAACAATAATGCTTGCATCAGCACCTTGAAACTTGATGAATTGTTCTCAAAACTCGAAGTTTTTGACCTCCCAAAGCATCGATTAGGCTCAGAGAGAAAATCAAACCCTATAATTGACGAAACATGTGGATAAGATGGCCCCAAAGCTTACTCTTTTCATGGCGATCTGCACTGGGACTTAGGACCAGACCTAATCCATGTAAAACAGAACTAAAATCTAGAGATAATCAGCCCCCCAAGACATGTAACGTGTGGACTGTATAGGTCCTTCCCTACAGTGTAACGTGTTGATGAATGGGCTCAAAGTTTGATGCAATCAGCCCTTTAATACATGAAATGTCTGGGCCTACATGGCCATAACTTAAGCCCAATCCAAAGTTAGGGCCTAAGACATGAAATGTGTGGCAAATGAGGCCCTAAGTTCGAGGTAAAAGGGCATTTAATGGGATGAATGGGCCCCCTAAATTCGAATTCAAAATGAATAAGTCCTGCCCTATACATGAAGCGTGTGGCATTGGGGAACTAAATGAGCTTCAAGTCCTGAAACATGTGGCCCCAAAAGCAATAAATCGGACTTCAAATCAAGTTAAGTCCTGCCCTATATGTAATGTGGGCCACCAAATTTTAGAAATCTGGGCTCAAGGAGTAAATCGCAGGCCTTTAAGACATAACGTGTGGCCCTAAGTGGAGTAAAATCAAACTTAATTGATGAAACATGTGGGCCCAAAGATGGATTGATATGGCCTAACTATAACATGTAGCCATTAATTGCAAATGAGACCAGTCCTAAATGCCAATCCTATGGCCTTGTAGGGCCCAAAATCCAAACGCCTACTCCCCTATTTAAAAGTAAACTTGGAGCTAAACTCAAGGTGGTTACTCATCAGAATGATGTGATTGGGCAACTGAGACCTTGTTGTTTGGCCACAAGGGATGTCATTTTTAAGATGAGAAGCGAGATACTTCGGTATGTGAGACCTATGTTGCACTTGGAGACAGATGGCGATCAAAGGTTAACCATGGAAGTACTTCAAGGGAAAGTGAAAGAAATCAGCCCTGTGGAGAGAAACCCGACTATGTTTGAGCAATTGGGTGCAGCTGCAAAATTTGTGGGCTTCATGACTAGGTATAGACAGCAAATTGGAAGAAGTCTTGTTCTACTTATACTAGTGAGGTGGGTTACTATGAGTACAGGCTTGGATTAATGCCAAGTGTCCCCATGGGAATGATTGATGAGTTTGTGTCCAGGTTCATTGAATGTGAAAAGGAGAATGAGGATGACGGACACAATTCCCAAGGTGATGATGTGGCATAGGCCCACATGGTCTCGATTTTGCTCATTGGTTGATTAATAAATGCCTTATTTTGATTGCCCCATTTGGCACCAAGTAGCATAGGCCCACATGGCCTTTTTCTTGATTGGTCCATGGTTTCTTTTAAATTTTCCTATTGGTCTACAAGGTGGTGGCTTTAACTACAAATGCTTTCTCCTCATTGGTCCACTTGTCATTGCACCTTATCCGGTTGTTATTGATTTGAATTTTCTCGTTGACTCATAAAATGAAAATAATTTTCCTATTGGCCCACATAGTGGTGCTTAAATGTAATTGGGTGGGCATTTAATAATTGTAGCAGGTGGTTATGGAACCCTAATTAGGGCTTATGTGGATTAATCATGATCATAGATTCTGATTTAATTGTGGCCATTCATTGTAATTGGAGCCCCTATATAAAGGCTTGCTCATTTCAAAAGTAAGAGGATGTTGGAGAAATTGTTGCAAGAATAATGCAAAATTTGCTCTACTTGTCATTGTTGTGTTTCTTTGCATGGTGATTGGTTTCGAACAAGTTTGAATTATTGCATGGTTATCTTCATCTTCACTTAGAATAAATTTCATTTCAAGTTGTTTCCATTTCAAGTGGCTAAGTTTAAGATAGAATAGAGTTTGCTTCAAGTAGTTTAGATGAGTGAGAGTAATTGTGGATGTTTACTTGTTTCAACTCGTGTGCCTTGCATGGTAAGCAGATGATTGAGAGCATTTAATTTCAATTGATATATAAGCTTTAGTTTGCATCTGTTTGGTGGGATTGAAGAAGAAATATCAATTTGAAAATCAATTGAGTATACCTTAGAAGCTTGCACTAGGTGGGTGGTGGTCGCTGATAAAACCACATCTAGTAGAGTCCAAGTCATCCATACTTCCTTGCATTCCTAGTTAGAGATAGAATTAGAAGTTAAGTTTGAATTTCAGTTGAGAGTTGAAGAGCAGGAAAATCAAATCAAAAAACATATTTTCATTGCACATTGTGAAGCCAAATCTTTAGAAGTGCAAATAGTTGGCAAGTCTTGAGAAACAGCATAAGTCACCTAGGTGATTACCAGCAAATCACATTATTTCACTGAGCGATTGTCCACAATAAAAGGAACCTTGAAGTCATTTCATGATCTTACTTTGCAAGCTTAGCATGAGAGATGACCTTATATCAAGAGAGTATTGAATGTTTGGTGTTTCATCCTGAAACATTGAGTATTTGATTCTGCATGTTGTAGTGGAACAAAACTCACATCAACAGATACCAAAAGGGATAGAAAAATCCCACAGTCGACAATTAGAGTGATTTATCACAACATACGACCCAGAAAAGATGATAAATGTTTATACATGTATAGGTGTATCAAGAGTTACACAAGATACAAACACGAAGATGTAAAACTAATGATTTTATTAATATAAAGGCATAGAAGTCAATTTTACAATTGCGGAGATGCAAAATGCGGAAGTGTACCAAAGAAAACAAGGGAAGAACCATTACAATGAGTAGAAAATTGCCTTCTCTTCATCAGAAGGGAGCAAGAAATAGACAGGACACATAGTCAGGTAGGAAACCCTATCGATGAGATGCAAACGTCTATCCACCAAAAATCTGATCTAGAGGTGTGAGAAAACATTCCTGACACCATAGCCATACACCTACATTGATGAATCCATGGATTGAAGTGCACAAACCCCCACAAAATCTGTTGCGAAAATCGACACCAAGAATGGCCCTTTGACAAAAAGGAGCCAACAGTCAATAAATGAAGCATGTTTGTTCCTTCCTTGGAATTTGTGAAAAATATATTTAAAATCCATTCTAGATCTCCATGGATTGAGATATGGTAGTTATGAGAATCGCTACAACATTAATGAGATTTTTTTGGGTTGAAAGGTGAAATCCAACGGGCAACGTGAAATTGAGAGAAAGAAGCAAGCTAGAACTTAGGTCTCAATTCAGGTTCCAATCAAGTCTCAAGTGTCGATCGGAACCTAAGCTCAAAACTGAAAGAACTGCAATGACAAGCATTGGGCTCAAAAGATAAATTAGAAACTGGGAGGAATTCAATGAGAAACAAAAGCCCAAAAGAAATAGGGACCTTGAACTTGGTTCCAAGTTCCTGTAGGGTCCTAAGTTCCAATTGGAATCAGAGAAGAAAGTGTAAGCAGAGAACGAGCAATTCATGTCAACACCTACAACAAAACAAGGGAATTAGAAGAAGTCAAGAGCGGGAAATGAGGAACTTGGAACTAGGAACTTGGTTCCAAGTTCTTGTTGGGGCCCACAACCCAACAAGGAATAGAAGTAGGGAAGCAAGGAATGAGAGGGACTTGGAATTGTCAAGACCCACAGCCTAATAAGGAACAAAAGAAGAATACCCCACTAGACTTAGCCACTTTTGGAATTTTTCAAATGGGTATTCTACTAAAGTCTAAGAAAGGAAACCACAACCACCAAAGGTATATTTGAACATGATAATCCCGTTAAAATTTCTCAAATAGGCTATAACAATGGGAAATGAAGGGAGGCACAAAGTGACAACAATAACTGTCCAACTACCTTGCCTTGTATCTTGAAACTTGTAAAACATACTCACCATTGGAATGTACCGGTATTGTTTCTATCAAATGTGAAATACAAAAAGAAATTGGAATGAAATTGATGACCCTTTCAACAATTTTTTTAGTTAGGTAAAAGTAAATTGGATTACAATAGGAATTGATGATTAGATGCATCTCCTCCTCACTTTAAGGGCCACCAAATAAAGTACTTATAGGCTTCTTACGATTCTATTGGAATGGCCCTTACATAGATTCCACTTCAAGTTTGTAAAAGCTCATTTTCTAGTGTGTAGGATTTGTGGGATGCATGCTAAGAAAAGAGTAGGAAGTATAATTATAATTTAAAACTTATTACTCATAAAATTTCTTTTTAAATAGCAAAATTTTTCATGGTTTCTCAAAATATGAAGATAATTTTTAATCTTCTTTGGAGAAGGTTGGTTTGCATAACCTTGAGATATACAATTTCAATTCTTTTGTAGCCTTCATGTGTAATAGTTGCAACTCTCAAATAGCAAGTTCTTCAACACTACAATGCCTCCTCTGTAAAAGGTACACGAACCTGCCGGTCAAAATCTTTCATTGGGCTTTGAAACTTAAATACAATCATTGTTATGGATCCAACAATCTTGTAAGAGTTATTATAGAAAATGAAGGTACATCTGGTAAAAATGTGATGTGTAATGAAACCCTAGCAAGGTGAGATGGAAACCATTCAGACTACTAAAATACATGAAAACAAATTAAATATACGACGGTCAAATACCCCAAGTAAACTACTCAAACAGCACAACCAATACAATCATTTGCAATATGATGCAATGTCCCCTTATGCAACAGACAGATGAGCAGAGGGTTGCCCTATCACTCAAGTTCCCGTAAGTCAACGATAGGATTAGGGGACTCATTTTGAGGGTCATAGAGCATTGCAGGAGCTCTGTGAGCCATTTTGAGCTTTTAGACGACAATTCCTACTTTTTAGGGAGGTCTCCATTTTTTAGGGAGAAATGGCAGTTGACTGGACAACCTTTCGAGGGACCACAGAGAAGTACAAGATCCTCTTGAATAGTTTCTAGTGTTTGGAGTGAGGTTCCTAATTTTTAGGTCAAGTTCCTATTTTCTAGGAGGAACTGTCAGTCAGCCTGCAAGGTTCAGTCAGCATCAGAGATCACAGTGCTTCAGACGGAATTCAGATCTAAGCCCGGAATTGCATTTTATGAATGAGGAAATATTTTAATATTTCCTTGGATTTAAATAAATCAATATTAAAGTGATATTATAATTACTTTATAATAAAATAAGTTATAATAATTTGTGGCCTCTTTTCCTAGGCGTGTATGAGCATAAAATGTTGTAATAAAAGGGGGAAAACATTATAATAATAAAATATAGTGCCTAAGGTCCGATTGTCCCGTTAATGGGATTACAAGGGTTCATCCTATTTTGCGTAAGGAGAGGTGTGCCTGGCAACCGCCAAAGGAAGGTTGGATCAAAATAAATTTTGACGGGGCTGTAAGAGGAAACCCCGGCATATCCGGGTGTGGTGGAGTTGCAAGAGATCACGAAGGCAATATCATTGCCCTCATAGCAAAGAGGTTACGGGATGGGACTAATAACGAGGCAGAATGTGAAGCTGCAAAAGAGGCCATTTTACTGGGTGTCAAGATGGGTTTGAGGAAGGTGCATTTGGAAGGAGATTCAGAAATCATCATCAATGGGATCAAAAAGGGTAAACTAGTCTCATGGCATCTTGACAAGCACATTACCCAGATTCGGTGCCTTTTACCAAAGTTCGAAGACTTTAAGATTTCCAATGTCTATAGGGAGGCAAATGTGGTGGCCGATATGTTGGCCAACCTGGGAGCCAATAGCCCCCATGGAAGCAAGAATGTTATTTTTGAAGATTTTGGTCTTCTCAATTTGGACTAGACCGATGCATTTCCATTGATGCTACCCCGCGCAACTATCCTTGGAGTGTTATGAGCCCTCTCAAGATTTATCATGGGAGTACTAAACACCACTTGTAATAATGTCGCACGCAGGAAGAGATGGGTTTGCGTGTGTCCAGAACTTTCGCGGGTCTCCAATTACCCATGCATTTATA